>CM061045.1:86899041-86991214 GCA_030762985.1 Adelphocoris suturalis
CCACTCCATCTCCGCATCCATGAATGGACAAAAAGATGGAGAATTAGATTGAATGAAGCGAAGTCTGTACATGTTGATTTCACAAATAAAAGGATCAACTACCTGCCAGCCTTCCTTGACAACAAGGCGATTCCTTATGCCAATGAAGCTAAATATCTTGGGATGACACTCGATGCCAAACTGAGGTGGAAATCACATTTTAAAAAGAAAAAGTCTGAACTAATTATCAAATTCAGGAAAATGTACTGGCTTATGGGAAGACAATCAAAACTGTCTATCCACAATAAACTCATATTGTGCAACCAAGTCCTCAAACCTGTCTGGACATATGGTGCGCAACTGTGGGGGTGCACTGCACAAATTAACCGCAACATTATTCAGCGCTTTCAGAATAATGTTCTGCGTACCTGCGTTGATGCATACCGATACTTCAGAAACGGCAGATTACACTATGAGTTGAAAGTTGAATCTGTCAATGAGGTTATCCGCAAGCAAGCCGTCAATCACCTTTTGAGGCTCAGAGATCATGTTAACGAGGATGTCGTTCAGCTCCTTGACACCGAAGATCTACTTAGAAGACTTAAAAGAACTAAACCGCATGAACTAAGTGAAATAAAATGACCGTCGAGACTAGTGACTCAATAATCAGAACAATAAGTCTAAAGTGAAGTATATTAGATCTTAAGAAAATGTATGATTTATCACATGAATATTGCTTATAAGTTGTTATTACATGGCGCAATAAAACTTGTCCCAAAAAAAAAAAAAAAAAAAAATCGCCTCAAGCATTTTCGTGTCCTTCTTCTCGATGTCTTGGCGGACTATATCGATTAGATTATCGAAACTTTCTTGGTCCATGCGTAGAAAGTTACTATAATCTTCTGGTTCCGAACCACTCAGAAAGTTAAGGAGACGTTGATGAGTGAAGCGGTTCTTCATTTTATACCAGTCCTTAGACCACCGTCTATTGTTCTTTTTGTGGTTTCTCGGCTTTACAGCAACAAATGTTAAGGCCAGAAAGCCCAAATCTACATTTGAGACCACTACGCTTCACACTCCTCCACTTCTCAGATTCGACTGATGAGAGTTTTGATCAAAAGATTTAAGGGTTGATTGAAGTACACTTGAAGCGCCCATCAATCGGAGCCTCAAGCATTTGCTCAAGCCACTTGATAGTGGCACCTTTAAACTTAGAAGAATTAAAAGCAGAATAGAACCATCGAACGCGACTAAATCCGGGATATACGGTAAATTGTAGTCAGAGGAGTAAGAGATTATATAGACTCGTTTAACGTTCTTAGCTGACACCACAGACCAGGAACAGTTGGATGAGGTAAGCAGAGGCTCCTAATCCGTTTTCTCATAGTTCCGTCATTGTGGGCTGGTTGATCACAACCCAAATGAACCGAGTGACCAATAAAAGGCGCAGTCGAACGACCCGCCTCGGAGAACAATAATTACGCCTCGCTCGCCCCGCGCAATAGACATACATAATAATACATGATTTAATAACCCTAAAACTTTATGCACGCGAAGGGGCCTCTCCCCGGTATGCCGGCAAATGAGTTGGAGCGGCCCCGGGAAATCGTTCGCGAGATACATAAAATTGTTGTAAACATAAATTTACGGGTGACAGCATTGAAATGGAGAGTTGTTCCACGGGAGTTATAAAGAGCCGGCTTTATGATCCCACTGAAAACCTGCAGTTCAACATTATAAGTGCAAATACGAGCGGATGTCTGCACAACATCTGCGGGACGCAGCGGCGCGCTCGGTTTACAAGGTTCCAATAGGTCAGTGGTAACGAGGTTTTCGGCTCTCCCAACCTTCACGCTGCTGCCACGTCCTAGTCACGCAGCATGTCCTAATGAGCGAATATTTATACTCTCAGGCCTTGTCTTACATGGGAAACAAACGCAAGCGATGCGATTGGGGCGAATCACTCACGAGTCCAAAACGTTTGTCTTACGTAAAGACACACATCGCGTTGTCGCCGGAGTGGGAAACGCCACCTGGGGCCTATTTCATAAAACAACAAGTGACAAGTTACAAGCCGATTTTATGTACAAGTACTAAAAAAATGAGTGTGCATGCGTTTCATAAACGTACAAGTGTAGACTTGTAATGCACAGTGAAAATTAACTAGTGTAGAGGCAAATTTGGACAAGTTACAAGTGTTTCCCCATCATTTTGAACAAGTCACTGTTTTACAGTTGTAAAAAATGACCGATTTTTAACCTACGTCCGTTCACCTGTGAATTTGTTATTTTCCAGCATGTGAGTTGGTGTTTAATCGGTGTTTAATATGTGGCTTCTGCTGAAGAATACAAACAAGAAAAGTCCAGTCATGCAGCATGACCCCATGAGCGAATTTTTGAAGAAATCTTCGACATTTCAGTCGCTATTGATCGTGTAGAGAAATTTTAGTTTATGATTTTGATAGACAAACATGGAATCAAATTATTAAAAATAATTAGGAGGTACTCATACTTTATTATTATTAAACTAATCTAGTAGATTTAAAGACAAATGTAGGTGAATATTCATAGATTTCGATGTCCAATGTGGTCAGTATTGAAGGCAGTTGAAATCTTAACAGTATCCTATCATAACATCATCAAATCTTGACATAAAATAAAATAGCGAACGGCATTATTTCGATTTTTGACTGATTTTTCAACTTTGAAATTTTTGAAAACTTGATACATATTCTTATAGGAAATTTTACGCTGATTCCGAATATACCACATGTTAGTATGCTGAAAAAATTATTTCGCACAACAAATCGCAAAAAACAGGATATTTTGAAATTTTTGACTACATTTTTGAACATTTCAACCCGAAGATGTAATCCGATCATGCTGGCCAACGAACTTGAACTTTCGTTTTGTGTCCTTAACATTTTAAAATTTGTTTGAAGTTTCTAGCACAATTCTACGGACAGTTATCGTCTGGAATGACACATACACACATATATACATACATACATATATTCATACATACATATATACATACATAAAAAAATGCGTTAAACTTCAGAATATGATTCAGAATAGCCTGAAACGGATTTCTGCATAAAATTTTTTCAAAAATTCACATTCTACAAATTTTGAGGCGAGAGCAATAGCTTAATTTTCTTCAAAAATTCGCTAAAAGAAGCATTCAGCATAGAAGACGCCAAAGATTTTTTCGGCCACGAATAAACGCTAATTTCGTGGGTATTTTTGAGTTTAACGAGAGATTTAGGATGTCTTCCAAGACCCTTGAATGATTCAAATGCTGCGTGACCCTGTGCAATTTTTCCTGATCGGGTATTGAGGATCTCCCTATCTTTGAAGAACAAAGTGAAGATGATTTCGAAGTTACACATGACATTCCTTACCCAACAGCATTAAGACTTGATGAATTGTATAATCATTTCCGCTGAATGGAGAGGAAAAATCCGATTATGCTGCCATCAGAATATGATGAAATCAAATACACACTTTTTCCACTTTTCAGTTTATAATTTGTCTGTCTTCCAATCATACACTTAGTCATGTACGATAAACATCCTATCGTGCACTTAGAACCGTTTTTACATTATGATTCGCTGACAAAACTTCAATTTTGGCATCCCGCTTGACGTTGTTCATTTCGTTTTTCTCCACACGCCATTTTTCTTTTCTGCTACACTTGTAAACTTAGCTTCTAGAAGTGCGACTTTTCTACACTTGTACTCTTCGTTTGGGTGAAATACTTGTTCCAGTTGACCGTTCATTACAAGCACCCATACTTGTTAACTTGTACACATGTAACTTGTAGTTCTATGAAACAGGCCCCTGGCCATCCATTCCTCCTGTGTTTTTTATATGTGACCGTGCAAGGGAAAAGGGAGCTTAACTTGCCAAGGCTATTTTTCAAGAGAACGGAAAAACGAAGATTGGGTCAAAAAATGACTTTTTTGTAACATTTTTTTGGGTCCCAAAACTATCGCTCTTCCCCAATAATCATCAAACTTGATTTTTCTACATTTTTAATTGTATTTATGATCGCGAGAAACTGATGTTTTCGTCTGCTAAAAACCTGCTGAAAATTTCGGGCCCCCTTTTTTCAAACTTTGAAAAAACATAAATTTTGATTGGAAAATGATTTTAAAAAATCCAAAAAAAAAAAGAAGTTGTTCAGCATAATGAAGAGAAAAATAAAAAATACAAATTCAGATTGGACCTCTGGCAAGTTAAGCTCCCTTTTCTCTTGCTCGGTCACATATTCGTTTAAAAAAATGCCTTCTTTTTCTAAATCTTCACTTTTTTAGTCATGGGCACCATTGCTGTACTATTTGGCTTGTAAGCAAATAAAACAGAAGCCAGTTGACGAAATTTATCGGCTCCTAGGTTAATTGTAGAATTCCATCATTTATACAACGAACTCCGGCAAAATGAGGAGTTATTTCTCTCGTATTCGAGCATGAAAGTTGAAACTTTTGACTATATCGTTGAAAGAATTGAAGATAAAGTCTCACACGACGTATCGACGAATTCTCGACCCGTTTTCAGAAGAAGAACATTAAGTTCGATAGGTGTACGCTTTTAATGATTCATGATGGATCATACCAGTAATGCCCTCCTCCCTTAGCAGGAGACTTATGTCTCTATCTAGGAAAATAATTAGGTACCTGTACATCTATGTACATTACTAAAGGTAAAAAAACCATCAAGAACACAAACATAGAGCAAAGTTAAAAAAAAAAAAAAACATCCAAAAGTGTCAATATTTATTTATTTTAATTTTTTTGAAGCTCACGAATCACAATACACAATCACAAAAATCCTTGGCAATATACACGACAGGGACTGAGCATAACTTTGTCATAGGTTGGTAGAAGAGGCGGTCCAGAATTAGGTTTGTTCCAGCGTACTTGAGTTCAAGTAGTTTGTTGACCCTGAAGTGTTCCATCGCCCCAAGTTCTTGAGCAGTGTAGGTACTGAACTTCTTGCTCCGAAACGGAGTCAGGGTTGTGAACTCAGCACAAAAAAATAATCTCGGCAAGGTTTAACCTTCCCTGCTATATATATATATATATATATATTTTTTTTTCCCCCTTCTCCCGCATTACCAAGCTGGTATTCTGCAGCGTGTATTTCACTTTGTATATTCATCAGTTTCACAACAAATTTATCTTGGCAAGGGAATTTGAGTCTTGAGGAAGGTAGGTTAAGAATAGGTTTGCGACCGCTTTCTAGCGATTCAGTTCATGAAATATAATCTGAACAATTCGTGAACTCATCATCCCCACCGATTCGGTTCTCACACTGAACTCCACACTGTATTCCATTCATGTTCCCTTGACTGCTGGAACAAAGTGTAGAAATTATCGCAACGGACGTATAGAGATCCACTCTAACTTCCTTCAGCATACCTACCGTTAAAATATGGTTACACTGGTCCATAGTTGGTGAAATTGAATTCTTATGGGGAAGGTTACTTGAAGCCTTGCGCCGATTTTACACTTCGTAATAGTGGACAGACAATACTTTGAATCGGGATGATGCAAAATGTAATACTATACAAACCCTTGAGGAGGATTGAGCATAACTATGCTACAGGCGGATGGGAGAACAGGCTCTACTATAAGCTATACTATAACTATAGACTCAGAAATATCGTGGGTGCGTAGCCCCCAACTATCCCTGTTCCAGCATTGCCATAGATATTATTACAGTGGTCCATAATGGGTTACATTCAATTTTTTGGGAAGGTAGCTTCAAGCTTCGATCATATCATTTCACCCTTGGATTAGGATTTCACCCTATTATTGTACCCTTATTATAATACGCTAAAGGCTGTTAGGAGAGAGGGGACGGTGAGAGGCGGGAGGTCTAGTTGTGCAACAAACTTTGAAATTTTTGAATTTCTTGACAGAATGGGGATACTGCAGAGAGGGGGGGGGGGTGAACATTGTCATCGTCAGGCATTTCTGAATCGCTAAATTTTTCGACCATTTTTTTCAATCTTCGGGGGTGCCCCCCTCCCCTTCGTTATCTTGAAAACGACTGCCATTGTCATTTCCGTATATCTGAGCCGTTGTTCTTTCTTTCAAAAATGAGCTTTTTTTTAATCGATTGATTTTTTGGCCGTTTGTTCAACCTTTGGGGGTGTCTGCCCTCCCTTTCGTAAGATCAGACTTAAGGCATACTGTTCATTCTGTCTGCTACTCGGCTACTAGAAGGTTTTTAGAGCAAAAATGTCATTTTTTTATACACCTAGTTGGCTTTTAGTTGGACTGACTCTTGGACTGATAATTTTTGTTCTATGATGTTCGGTGAGGTGGGTCCAACCCTGGCAGGAGAGGTGGTTTGACGTCACGGGTGTCAACATTTTGAAAAAATATGGATAAAACTTCACCTTGTTGGAGGATAGGGGATTCTTTTCTGTTACATCCCCGCATTTACAAACTATTTTCTATAGAATGGGGATTGATCGGATTGATGATCCTCAATCATTTTTACGTCCACTGTGGTAAAATAGATCAGAATGCTGTGTATAGTTTGGTGGTCAGGATGCTCGCAAGCTCGCATCTAAAAAATACATTACATCAAGTAATCAATCCCTTAGTAAAAATTCAGATTAGTTGGACATGTAGGTCAGAATGATGTGGATAGTTTGGTGGTCTGGATGCTCGCAAGCTCGCATCTCAAAAATACATAACATCAAGTAGTCAATCCCTTAGTAAAAAAACGCTGCAAATTATTACATAATGGTTTATTATTTCTGAATCAGATAGCCAGATATAGTAACCAGCATGCTCTGGGGCTTTCGCCAGTCTCTTTTCTAGTATCAACCTCTGTTCTTCCTCTCACTCCACCCCACGCTCAACCCCCTCACCACCCACCGTGAGAATCTGCCAGGCGTGCGCGCGTGCGTAAGTCTAACACTCAAAGCCTCGAAAAAGACACTTTTTCGCCCGTTTTTGGCCCATAGCATCTATGCGAGTAAAGCGATCGGGATGGTTAAACGTTAGGACCAACTGGACCCCAAATGGAGTCTATGTGCGAAAGAACGGGTTTTTAAGTCAATTCTTAGGCCTTTTATGGCCCGGACGGCGGACGGAGAACGACGAACGGCGGACGGCGAACGGCGGATGGACATTTCAAATTTGGATTCTACGCACCTTGAAACGTAAAGTAACAAAGTTTGAGGGGGGGTTATAAAAATTTTTTGCAATACGATCACATAGGCTTATTATTGGAAATAATAAACAAATACAGATTAGTTGGACATACAGGTATGAATGATGTGGATCGTTTGATGGTCTGGATGCTCGCAAGCTCGCATCTCAAATATACATAACATCAAGTATTCAATCCCTTAGTAAAAATACAGATTAGTTGGACATACAGGTCAGAATGAATGAATCGTAGAGAATCAACGGAAATATGAGGGGATTTAACAGAAATGGCCTGGGTGTGGTATCAAACGTCTTACAATTGAATTCATTTTCATTTAAAAAAATAAAATAAAATGTAAGCAAGGGTAATGCTTATTAGGTAACAAACATTTCCTACAGGCTGGTTTGAGCGTTTGTGTGTGTGCGCGCGCGCGTTTACGAGAGGAGGGGGGTGGAGTCCAGAATAATCGTGCGAGTTGTGGGAATGATCGTGCGGGGCGTACAAATTATCGTGCAGGCTGAGGGAATGAGGAGCGTGAGATCGTCAGGGACAAGGGGCGCTTGACAGGCTTGCATACGTGACTAATCTTTAGAACCCCGTTTTTACAACTGAGACCGAAGTAAATGGCGAAAGGAGGTGGGAGGGGCGGATGTGATCTCCGTCGGCTCAGGTAATAATTTCTTGGACGATGGGGGACTTTCGTTTAAATGCTGACTCGAGTTTAAGCAGACGGAGATGTGACGGCGTCGCGTCAGCTTCCTCTTGGACTCCCTGATAACGTTTTGATGGCTTGAGGTGGGCAAATGAAGTTGTTCCCATCCGTCCCTCCTCAATCTCGACATGTCGATATTAGAGAGTTCGCAGAGATCCGTCGGTCTCAATACGGTGTGCGGTAACGAGATACATTTACCGCACCTTAAAGTCACGTCAATTCCTTAACGGATCTAGTTGTAACGCTAAATCCATGGAAGGAGGAAATTATCCCTAGGAGGTTATTTGAGAGTCCATGGAAGAAGGTTATTTTAGAGGATTACGTTTTTTCTGGATAGCGATCCGTTACCGTTTCTGTACTGGATGCGTCACCGTAACTCATTGCGTCAGAGTTACCATTGTAACCATAGTAACCATTGTTGTTATAATATTTAAGCTATGTGTTGATTATGTAGAGGCACATGCGATGGTATGTCAACGTGCTATGTTTGATATTATGGGCAAATCGCCTAGACCTTAACCAACAGCACGGGCCAAGCCTACTGTTGGAAAAGTAAGCTAGGCGAGTATCCTAGTACTTTTGTACTACATCATATGTATGTGTCTCTATTGAAATGAATAAAATCTATCTAAAAAAATCTATCTAACAGAAGTATTAGTATCATTTTTATGAAAAGTTGTCAAAAGTAAGGTTTTGAAAAACGGAGTTGTAATTTGGACCACCCATGAATGAACATATTCTTAGCTTAACTCTCTGAAATTAATTTAAATTATATATATATATATATTATTGACATGTAATCGGTTTTAAGAATTGACGACTCCTCACTTTTATGTTGATTATACTTTGAGAAAGTACCTATCCTCCCATTCTTTATTTAAAACTTCGTAGTGACATTCACATATCTGCCATCTTATGAATACACCTATAACTACTTCACTTTCAAGCCTTTCCCTGAAGGTGATGCCTATACGTAGGCGAAACTAGTAGGAAAATTACAGCAATAAAATTGAAGCCAAACTAGCACTAACTATGGCTACCCAGACTAATAATTCAACATTATATGCGGGAAATGACCATTCTGGTTGAGGCGCGGCTTAACCATTAAATTTAAAACAATAAGCAATATACATACGATAATTTACGAAAATTCGCTCGTACCATCATGCGGAGGTGTTGAATTTGTTTATTTTTATAATTATTATAATTTATTTTTTGTTCTTGAGTCTTTCCTTTTCATTGCAAAGTCCATTATTGAAAAATATGTCAACAACCATCCCCCGTTCACCGATCATGGAACAATGCACCATGGTATGGTATAGGACTATAGGAACTTCCCCTGCAAGTAAGGAAAGTGAGGTGAAGCCTCGCACACCTTTTTTTTCATTCTCAGATACTCGAAATTCCCGTTGTAGGGAAATTTGCCAGCCCAACTCACGTCCGCGAGTGTGAGTGTAGGAAAAACACGAGTGGAGCGAACGAGCGCGTGTCAAGGTCGGTCTTGCATTTCTGTTCCCGTCTGCCCCGTCATCCCGTCCGCGTCCCTCTGCCGTTTTCCTAACATCCGGATACCTATATATATATATATATATATATATATATATATATATATATATATATATATATATATATAGTATTTCCAGATTAAATTCAACATTTTCCAAACAGAATCCAAATTTTTCCTTATAGTACCCAAAATTTACCAAATAGAATTCAATATTACAAAGAATTTTGGAAAAAAAAAGAAGTTTAATTTCCCCAGCAACGGCTAGGTTGTACGTGAAAATCAAACGGTGGCTTAGGGATCAGGAGATGTTGTGATAAGATAATCATCAGGAACGATTGCACACGAGTCTGCAACACATTGGGACATTTTATGTCTTTAGTTGCAGACTCGTATGTGTTGCAGACTCGTATGCAAGCTCTAAGAGCCACTCGTCTGATCCGGACCCTGGGCACCGTCAAGTAAATGTCCTAAAGTGGCTACATACGAAATCACAGCATCCTAGAGTGTAAAGTATAGAAATTACCTATTAAAATGATTTAACCACCGCTTCACAAATCAAACCGTTCTCGCAATATTCGGATCACCTGCTATGAATTATGAGAAATTAACAAGCGGTTGCAATCATGTTCACAATATCAATTATTGAGAATGATCCGATGATTGAGTGGTGTGTACGTGTGAACCTACGTCCATTCACCTGTAAACTTGTTGTTTTCCAGCATTGTGAGTTGGACCATTTTTCGGTGTCTAATATGTGGGAATCATCTTCTGCTGAATAATACAGACAAGAAAGAAGCATTCGGCGTAGAAGACGCCAACGATTTTTTCGGTCATGAATAAACGCTTTTTTCGTGGGCATTTCCGAGTTATTTCCGAGAGATTTATGATGTCTTCCAAGACCCTTGAATGATTCAAATGCTGCGTGACCCCGTGCTATTATTCCTGATCGGGTGTTGAGGATCTCCCTATCATTGAAGAACAAAGTGAAGTTAAATTCGAAGTTACTCATGACATTCCTAACTCAGCAGCATTAAGACTTGATGAATCGATTAATCATTTCCGCTGAATGGAGAAGAAAAATCCGATCATGCCAGCCATCAGAATAAGCTGAAATCAAATACACACTTTTTCCACTTTTCAGTTTATAATTTGTCTGTCTTCAAATCATTACACCTAGTCATGTACGATAAACATCCTATCGTGTACTTAACACCGTTTTAGCGAATTTTTGAAGAAAATTAAGCTATTGCTCTCGCCTCAAAATTTGTAGAATGTGAATTTTTGAAAACATTTTATGCAGAAATCCGTTTCAGGCTATTCTGAATCATATTCTGAAGTTTAACGCATTTTTTTATGTATGTATGTATGTATGTATGTATATATGTATATATGTATGTATGTGTCATTCCAGACGATAACTGTCCGTAAATTGTGCTAGAAACTTCAAACAAATTTTAAAATGTTAAGGACACAAAACCAAAGTTCAAGTTCGTTGGCCAGCATGATCGGATTACATCTTCGGGTTGAAATTTTCAAAAATGTAGTCAAAAATTTCAAAATAGCCTGTTTTTTGCGATTTGTTGTGCGAAATAATTTTTTCAGCATACTAACATGTGGTATATTCGGAATCAGCGTAAAATTCCCTATAAGAATATGTATCAAGTTTTCAAAAATTTCAAAGTTGAAAAATCAGTCAAAAATCGAAATAATGCCGTTCGCTAGTTGTAAAAATCGGTAATATTTGCATGAAACATTGTCTAAATTCAGATTGAACTACTCTTATGGAAGTATCCCTGTATCATGTATGCTATAACCATGCTGTTTGAAACGTAGGTAGTAGGTGCTTGTTACAAAAAAAAAAAAAAAAAAAAAATGTAATCACAACTGATGAGTTTACTCTGTGAAATATTTTTAATAAGTTGATTCCATGTTTGTCTATCAAAATCATAAAATAAAATTTCTCTACATGATCAGTAGCGACTGAAATGTCAAAGATTTCTTCAAAAATTCGCTCATGGGGTCATGCTGCATGACTGGACTTTTTATATTATGATTCGCTGACAAAACTTCAATTTCGGCATCCCGCTTGACGTTGTTCATTTCGTTAGTTCCCACACTCCATTTTTATTTTCTGCTACACTTGTAAACTTAGCTTCTACAAGTGTTACTTTTCTACACTTGTACTCTTTGTTTTGGAGAAACATTTGTTCTAGTTTACCGTGCATTACAAGTACCTGTACTTGTTACCTTGCACACTTGTAACTTGTTCTATGAAATAGGCCCCAGCTGTCTAAAATTCAAAATGAAATTGAATTGACCGCTAAGTAGCTTATTGTGTTTAACAAATGGGATAAACCAAACAAGAATTCTCAATTAGGAGCATTGATATCTCCCCGATGCTCAAATGCTCTCTGAATTCGTCATCCATTTGAATAGTCCAAGAACTAGCGGTTCAAGTCTGAAGTGGCACTTATGAGTACGCCCGTCCGCTAGCAGTTTCTAGGGGGTCCGTAATTACATAGTCCACTAGGAAATAATTACTAAAATTATCATTTGAAAAGTTCCAGTCATGCAGCATGATCGTATGAGCGAATTTTCGTAAGTTATCGTATTACTTTTTTTTTTTTTTCAAATTTGAGCAATTTGAATGCGAAGAAATTGTTAAACATAAATTTTATGGCAAATAAACTCGTTCTTAATTATAATCTACGATTCAAAACGGATTTTGGATGTTTACCGATTACTGACATTTAATTACATTTTTCACCATAATTTAGTGAATAAATTTTTTAATGTTCTAGTTATTCGTTGACAAACTTCTTTTGACTATACTTCTGATAAAAATATAAATTCAACGATTTTTATACGTTTTTAGTCGTTTTTTGAGCACATTTTTTGAAAATTGACCAATTTAATGTGCTCAAAAAGTGTTGGCCAACGAACTAGTCCTTTCGTTTAGAATGCTTGATTTTTTGGCGTAAGAACTGAATTTTTATCTTAATCCTTTTCATCTCAATAATTTATATCTCACCGTTATCGTCTCTCGTCTCTCTGGAATGACACACACACACACACACACATACGACATTTTTCGAGACGTCATTCAGTGATGAACTTCTTTAGTGAGTGCATCCTGATGAGTTTATCATTTCTATGTAGCAGAAGAATCCAATATCTCCTTCCAATGAGAGGAAGTCGTGTTTGGGAATCCGTAGGCATTCGTGCCTTGTGGTCTTCTCCGAGAAAATCTGGAAAGATCCTTCTGAGAGGAGACTGTACACACAGTCAATGTCCTTGTCAGATGCCAAGTACCCGTTTTGACCTACGGGTTGAGGCATGCGTTCTAGCTCGCATTACCAACTAAGCAGGTAGGTGCCCGGATTCATGGTTATCCACAAGACTCTAAATGCCACCCCACATCTGCAGAATGTGCTGCATTTTTGGGATGTTAGTGGTGATGATACCATTGCCTCCATTAAGGTCAGAATGGTCGCTAGCCCGACACAGAGAAGATGTCTCTGTGTCTACCGCTTTGTCCTCACCTGAGGAATCCCACGGCTCAATCACAAACGTGCGTAAGAACGGGAGACGGTACCCGAATTCCAAGCAGCAGAGATAGGGATTTCTGGGGGGGGGGATTTATATGGAGCAGTGGCTGAAGACGAGATCATTGAAGAAGCGAGCAATTTCCATCGGCGTCACATCAATTAAGACATTAATGAGAAGGGAGGACAGCCAAATGATTAAGAATCACATAAACCACCACAGTCCGATTTATTGTGCTAAAACTCAGCAACAGTACTGCTTCATTGGCCTGATGATGATGTTGTTACATCGAAAGGGGTCGTCCCCGGTACTCTACTTCCTTGCTAGTAGAGAGTTTTTGCAACGCTCAGTCGTAGTCATGTGGGAGGAGCTACGAATAGAAATGAAGCATTGCGCATGCGCGCAAAATTCTAACAGTTTGCGTTTGAATCGTACAAATAGAAAAATCCTGTTCGTAGCTCAAGGAAAGCCGAATACCGGTCCGAATACGCATGTAACCTTATTTATTATTTACTTATTTATTTGGTTCATTGAAACATTTTATAATATATACACAAATTATAATACAAATGAAATTGGCTAACTCTTAAACATAACAATATGCCTGAATCTTCTTATTTTCAATGTATTGCTAGGTGATAGGCTAAGCCCGTAGGTACCTAGCAAGCGCCGCTATCTTGGCTAACATTTAGTCCAAAAATCTCTTAGTACTTAACTATAACATAAATAACTCACACATAAATTACTCACTATTTACGAAAAAAAATTTTTTTGATTGAAAGAAAATGAATAATAAATCGCTAACCGTCACAACCCCTATTCGAAAAAAGCCAACAATCAATCCACTTAACTAATGAACATATATACTACGCATAACCCTTTCACGTTCCCTCCACCCAAGTTCTGCCAGCCACTGACATATTCGAGACTTGTAAACATACCTCGAAAATTGGTGAGGTGATTTCAATGTGGCATTAATTGACCGGTGCAAAATAAACATAATATATATAGGGCTCCTAGTAGTTAGAGTCAATGATGGCTTAGGATTAACCATATTTCCCACCATCCTGAATCTCGTACCTTATTCATGGTCATGCCCCCCACTCTCAACTATCTGGGGATTCCTGTGAAACACCAAAAGCAGTGATTTGATGAATAACTGCCGTGGAGTAAAAACTTTAAATTCATTATACAGCATGTCAGAAGGGAATCGGTACGAACTCCTCATAATTACCCTAATAATTGCTCACTGTATTATATTAATAGGTTCTAAATTTGTAGGATATGAGCCCCCCCACACTGAGATTCCATACTGCATGACCGACTGTACGAGAGAATAGTATAAGCCTTAGAGAATAGTAGTAACTATAGGTCAAATTGTCATCATGTATTATTGTAAACATTGATGTATTGAACAAATAAATTGTTGTTTCTTTGAAGCATCAAAGGGTATCTAAATTTGCCTATTCAGTTATTTTGTACATGAACTATATCTTGCGTTCGTGCGTGTGGCCCTGATCTGGTAGATTTCGATCCCCAGCTCAACTTTATGTCTTCACATTGGACACCTTCAGACCTTGGACACTCCGCCACATAGTACGCCTGTAAGCAATGATGTATTAGTTTATGTTACCAGTAACAATTTCGAAATCATCTCCCGTAATCAGGTCGTCAGTGAGTAACTTGAGCACTGTATTCCCCAACAAAATGAGCGCTACCTATTCAAAAATCCAGGATATTCTGGAAAAATTGAGGTTAGGTTCGAAAGGCCTTATTTCGACACACTGCGAGGCTCATCTGACGTGATCCATTGAGAAATCTGTCTGTGTCCAACTATGAGGGAATACGTCAAGTGACAGGACACGTTGCCAAGAAGCCAACCGCGTTGCCAAGGAACGAGCCCCCCATCATCGTTCCCGCTCAGAAAAACTCGATTTTTCAAAATACTAGGATCTTCAATCATATTTATTCATACTTAACAAACCAAGTATAAAATCAAGATATTAGATATAGAATTTAAAAATAATTTTAATAATTTAATAACTAATTTAAATAATTTTAAGTTTGTTACCACCTTAGACCACTCGGCCACAGAGGACGCCTAAAATCAAGGTTAAAAAACACTATTGACATCGATATAAAAAACACTAAAATTCAGGAATGCCAGAATTCACTGAAGAAAATTTTGTTTTCACAATTTTTGGAGCCATTGCATCAGCTCCATTTTCTTATAAATTCGCTAAAACAAGGCTCACACCAGTCTCCAAGCAACACACTCCACCATGTGAACTGAAAGCGGTAGCTCTGGAAACATTGGAAACTCGTTTTCCGGAGCCTGATTGGTTGAGAGTTTATGCTGATGATTCTGCATTAAATGCTACCAGAAATGGAGGACCATTTTCTCGGTTGTTGGGTCAATTTCGGCCCCTGTTGGGAGACTTGCTGTCAACTTTGATGGTGAGATTCGTGCGGTGGTTCTTGCCTTGGATTTAACTCGCAACGCCAACTCGCCGTCATTCTTACAGATTCCCAGGCAGCTGTTGTGACACTCAGCTCAAACTCAGCAACTGAGTCATATGATGTTATGTGTGGGAGAAGAAGAATCGAGGAGCTGTGGGAAAATAGCATCAACGTTGCTTTGCAATGGATTCCATCCCACTGTAGCATTTGGGGCGATGAGCAAGCTCTTGCTAAGGAGGGATCTCAAATGGAAATGCCACCCATGCCAGTAGCTTATTGATCTGCAAAACGAAGTATAAAGTATGCTACAAAAGAAAGAATGCAGGAGATACAACGGAGCTCGGCGGAAGGCAAGAGAAGGGCAAGTTTGTTGTTGTCCCTATTCATCTTATGAAACTGAGTCTGTGGCAGGTTTCAGACATATGACTGGCCACGACTATCTTAATGCACATCTCCATAGGATTCGGATGAATACCGAGACCACCTTATTGACTGTCCTCAACTTGAGGACTTGAGAAGTACATTCCTACCTGACGAAACCAACTGGTCGAAGATTTCAAGATTATACTGGGCTGCAAGAGGCCGAATAGCAGAAATGCCTATGGCCTAAGGCGTAGGGGAAAAAAAAGAGAAGAAAAAGGCTTTCCTGCCACAACAGCCATTTGTAACTCCTGTGAATTATATCTAAATCCCTCAATCAGTTTTGGAGTTAACCCCCCCTCCCCCCCCCCCTTCTCACCACCAAAAGTGACAAAATGTCTAAACAGAATGCCTCAAAACGGATTTCTGTTAGAATGTCTACTCCACAATCTGTATGTGTTTCTTTGTTTCTAACATAAATAATGAATTATTCATCCGACGATCGTCATCCGGAGTTATAACTTCTACAAAAAAAAACGTCATCCCACCAGATTTAGCCATTGCGTAATGACAAATTACGACACTTGGAAAACTAATTAGAAGTAGAATTAGCGTTGGAGCTTTATCGATTTGGAGATAAGTATCATGACAAATTAAAATGCCACCAAAGCAACAACTCCTAGCCGGAGCTGGAGAACAAGCAGGTGAAAACCCGGAATGCATTGAATGGGCAAATGAAGACTTGAATGCATGATCCGAAATAATATTAAAAATACATCGTAATTAACTGAAACAAATCAAAAATCGTAGAACTTTAAATGCAATTTTGGACAAATTGGAACAAACCTTTCAAATTCGTCAGAGAATGAAAGACGGAGATGAAATAGGAGATCATCTTGATAATTTTTTTATGCTGAAGACTAATTAAATCAGGTTGGAATTTCAATCTGTTTAGATCCGTTAAGCGTTATGTTGTTATATGCATTACCAAATTCATATGAAACATTTCGAATCACAATAGAAGCACGTGATGATCTAACAAGTCCCTAAATTCTGAAAATCAAAATTCTTGAAGAAAATACAGCGCAAAACTAGATTTTTAATGAAACAAAGAATCCGAGAAAGCTCATTTTACAAGATATAGATACAAGTAACGCGCCAACAGTTACAATATCAAAAACAGAACTCAAACTTCACAACAGATCAACGAAAATGCGAAATATGCATAAAAATCCCAGTCATGCAGCATGATCGTATGAGCGAATTTTCGTAAATTCTCATACAATATTATGTTACGCCGTTTTGAAAATTAAGGACTTTGAGGGAAAAAAATTTTTAAACTAGCAATTTAACAAAAAACGCGTTCTAAATAATATTCTGCGATTCAAAAAAAGATTTTGGATTTTTAACTTTCAGCATAATTTTGTAGGTACATTAATTTTTTATGTTCTATTTTATAGTTATTACACTTAATTTGAGGAATATTCCGCTAAAAAATTTAAATTTAACGATTTTTTAGCAGTTTCTACTGTTTTTGGTGATTTTTTCTGCACTTTTTTTAAATATGACCCAATGTGCTCAAAAAATGCTGGCCAACAAACTCGTCCTTTTGTTTGGAAAGCTTGATTTTTTGGCGCAAGAACGGAATTTTTATCTCAATCCTAAGGAAGGAGAGTTATCGTCTGGAAGGACACACCATACACACACAGACACACAGACACACACAGACACACACAGACACACACACACACACACACACACACACACACACACACATATATATATATATATATATATATATATATATATTTATTTATTTATGAGAAAGAAATTTTGACAGGTATATAGAATGGAAGAATTGTTTTTAATATTTCGAGCAAGTCATGATCACTGAAAACGAAAATAGAAATGATTTCATGAGTCCTGGTTGCGTCTTTTCAATTTTACTATCCATGGCCGAAACAGAATAATTTGTGGTGCTATTTTTCGCAATTAATTAGCCATTTGAATTGAGGCCAGGGGGTTTGTCAGCTCCTAAAACCCATCGGTGATCCCTTTCTGATTGTTGCAATAGACGATCATTAGCCTTATCTGGATCTCTAACACTTTGGATTGATGAACTTGTCGAAGTAAAAGTGTTGTGCAAAATGCCAGATATGGCAATGAAGACAATTTTCGAAAATTCTGATTTTAAATTTTTTGGAGCAATTGCAATAGTTTCATTTTCTACGAAAATTCGCTAAAACCTAACCAAAAGACGGATTTTTTTTTCAACTAGATAAACTTATTAATTAATCATAAAATGGTAAACAGTGCTATGTCAGTCTTCAGAACAGGTAAAACACCTGGTTGGTGCTCGGACAGCGGGTCTACGTCACATCTACGTGCATACAAATCAAAATTTTCTGAAACACATTCAACTTGCATCAAAAGGACATACAGCTAAATTTGAAAGTGCGGGAGAAATTGAGCTAAATATGAAGGCCTACAAAAAATATTGATCTCTTAGACGCCCAATTACAATCAATATGTGCCCGATTAAATAAAAAATCTACTTCCTGTAATCAATGTAACAGGAAGTGAGGATGGAGTAATGTTGAAGAAAGTGTCTGCCATTAGTCGCGATTCTAAAAACAAAGAAGTATTTGTAGCTAAGAAGATATACGGGTTGTATTACGTATCTAAATGAAAGAAAAACGTCTGCCAAGTTGGGTGGGCAGTATAGCTTCCTCACATATTGTAACATGGACGTATAGAATTTATTGAAGAAGAAAGTACGAGTCGATGATTGATAGATCAACATTATAAGAAATTAATGTTTGCGAATGCGCACAGACTATTACTAATCCCACAGCAATAAAATTTATAGGGGAACGACTAGGAGCTAAACCGCACAATCCTTGACAATTTCATAAGTTTCATTACATACATTTAGTCCGAGTTGCATAGATGTATACATACATACATCCATTCACACACACATACATACATTTTCATTAAACGTACAGATATGGTTTCAGGTTGAACAAAATACCGATACTAGCATGAGTTTCAGAAATTGATTTTCAGGGTGATTGCAATACTCTCCCTTGACGCTTTGGGTTAATTCGGGAAATTAAAAACAAGGATGAAGTTGAGAATTAGCGAGGGTTGGTCAATAATTCAAAAATTTTTCTACGCCAACGTTTCGCTATATTCGTATAGCATCTTCAGCGCTACAGTCAACAGAGGATAATAAGTGGTATAGTCTGGCGTATAGAGTATAAAGACAGCAAAACAAAGCTTAAATCTGAAATTTCAAGTAAATTCCGAAGTAACGTTGTATACTCCATAAAATATGAGGATTGTGATTCAAGTTAGATTGGGCAGACTCGCCAACACATGAAAAGTAGGATGGCCAAACATAGGTCAGATATCAACATCCTAGCTGACAGGTGTAGCTCATCACTATCTAGATCTCAATCATACTTTTGATTTTGAAGAGGTTAAATCCTTGACTCAGAAGTTAATTTGGAGAAGAGACTAATTGAAGAAAGTGTATACGTTCAAATGACCCTAAACATCTGCAATTTAAGGAGGGACACCAGAAATTTGAGTCAAATATACTGTAATATAATTAGAATGTAACCCCTTCACTAAGCATTAGGCACATAGAGAATCTATTTTATAATTCAATGTCAAGAGCAGTTCCAACATAGGAACCCCCCCCCCCCCCCTCCTCTCATATTTCCTCCAAGGAAGGAGTCATCTATTCACCATACTTGAAGTTCTACTCATAGTTTAATTTATATTCCATTTCCAATCATTCCATCTTCATGCCAACTAGTAAAAGTATTAGGACAACAACAGCACAATTATCAGTGTTATCAGATAAACAATCCCTCGCGGCATTTTTCTATGCAATATATATTCTCTTTAATAATTTCCATCATAATTATCAAGTTTCTATTATTTTAAAAAGTCTCCAGTTAGCATGTATGAAAATAGTGTACAAGTGTAATGTGTCCAACAAGGATTGTATAACATGTAATGAGTACCTAACATTTTTCCTGCTCCACCAATAAGGTACTTACCTACTTTGTTATTCATTATTTTACTTTAAACATTTTCTAGTTTTCATAATTAGTCAAACGTTCCATTATAAGTAGCCACATTAATTCATGTATCAGATTTTGCATTAAAAATGTTAGTAATTAGGTTAACATTATGTACCTATGTTATATCAGTTTTGCTGTCTTTATAGTCTATATGCCAGACTGTATCACTTGTTATTCTCTGTTGTACTGTAGACCTGAAGATGCTATACAAATATAGCGAAACGTCGGAGTAGAAGATTTTTTGAATAATTGACCAACCTTCGCTAACCCTCAACTTCATTACTATACAAGTGGTCGAGAAAACTAACATAAATTAAAAACAAGGTGAATCCTATCTCCATTAGGTACCTAATCATGAGATATAATGTGAACTTTGTCCGACTGATCTCGGGTCTTTGACGTCTCCAAGGAAAAGTGATCCATTGATTCTTTTGAGGTGTGTATAATATAAAAGAAAATGTTACTTTCCAGTAGAGTCCAGGGGAGCGGATTCTCAAAACATGGTACACGGCACTCACTCCTCAACGATTTTAGCGCTCCGGTGGTTCATTTTCGGACTTATAGCTATCAACGACCAAGACAATGCCAATGACAATGTTTTTCATTTTTGGGTTGTCAAGTGCCCTTCATCAGCAAATTCATACATGTTGTTCTCTCGATTCCGAAAATTAAATTGTGTAGCTAAAGGTCTTAGAATCCTGCTTTAAATAACTAATATGACTTTTCAGAATGCCCAGAAGTAGACAAAGAACGACCGTCAAGGCTTCGTGGACAGAGAAGCAGATGCAGATGGCTTCGAAGCAATTAGAACAGGCAAGATGAACGATCGGCAGGGAAGTATCTATTTTGACATTCCTTATCCAACCCTCAAGGAACGGGTAAGAAAGGGAAATTTAAG
This sequence comes from Adelphocoris suturalis, assembly GCA_030762985.1. NCBI lineage: Eukaryota > Metazoa > Arthropoda > Insecta > Hemiptera > Miridae > Adelphocoris > Adelphocoris suturalis. The sequence goes on from CM061045.1 coordinate 86,919,773, forward strand.
AGGAGCCAAATTGGGGACAAAGCCCCGAAGCTGAGATTCGGAATGGGGTTCTTCAATTAGCCAACCTGTTTTACGGCGTCACACCTACGCAAATCATCAGCAAATTCGGATAAAGGTTTACTCAATGACAAGGAAGTCATTGTCAAAAATCTCCTTAGGTTCCCACCGCTCTCCGAATTTCGGACACCCCGCGCATAGAACCTTTTTGGAGAGCCATCACGAAAGGTTCGCCTTTTGGCGGACTGAAAATAAAAACGGCGACGGAAGGGCGGGCGGGATTAGGGGACGAGCTAATTGATCTGGTATCGGTGCGGTTGGCTGGGTCCCGGGGACCGGTATCACATCACATCTCAGTAATCCGAGTACCAATACTAATATAAGAGATGCTGACAAATCCGAGGTCGCCTCGCGGACCGGTCCTCATCAGTCTCCAGCTGCTCAGCTCTGCCTCACCCGCGGATATTTACGGCCTCCGCTCACCTCGCAGAAGAGTTTAGTAAGTTGTCTCCTTGTTCACCGACTCACTCAAGCTTGGGAATGCATACCTAACCAGCCAACCAACGCACTTCGAAAACATTCTGTTTCGCAGGATTAGCCAAGGGTCCAACGTTATGAAAAACCCTTACGTATGCGTCTGTCTGTCAATTCTGCCTCCTACTGAAAAAGGATTAGCCAAGGGTCCAACATTCTGTTTCGCAGGATCAGCCAAGGGTCCAACGTTATGAAAACCTTTACGTATGCGTCTGTCTGTCAATTCTGCCTATTTACCTGCTAACCAACGCACTTCGAAAACATTCTGTTTCGCAGGATCAGCCAAGGGTCCAACGTTATGAAAACCTTTACGTATGCGTCTGTCTGTCAATTCTGCCTATTTACCTGCTACAGTGTTGTGAAAAATAAAACTCCAATCACGATTAAATTTTCAATTACGTTGGGAAACACAATTGAGGAGCTGACATGGAAAAGCAGAAGTCCAAAAATCAAATTTCATAGGAACTCCCTCTGAACTCTTATCAGATTTTTTTGGACATACTCTCTTCTCCATGCAAAGGTGGTGGTGCATTTATTCAGGGTGCGATCTAGCAAGGACGGGAGGACCTAAGGCCGTTGGCGTGACTGTTTACTTGCACTTCGACGAAAAAAAAATTTCTTTCGATTTTTGGACTTAACTGCTTTTCCATGTCAGCTCCTCAATTGAAATTTCCATTACATTTTCTCTTCAGAAGCAGTGTTTCTAGATGCTTCAATGGGAAATTCTCGCCATACCCCTCGAAATATCCCTACTTTTCCCTCCAGCAGCGAAATAGCCCTACATCCTCAACCCCCCCACCCCCACCCCCGATATTTTCTGCAATGAAATAGGGTTAATAGGGGTTCCCATCTCACGCATGAAATGAACTGCTTTTCAAATTAAAATTAATTTTCATTGTTACACTTTTATATTATTAACCTATTCATAAAACGAAGTACCTACTATCTACATCATTGTTTTCTTCAAATAGGTAAAATGTATAGAGCAGAATAGGAAAATTGGATGAATTTTATATAATAAATAAACTATGATTTCAATAATGAATTTGTTATAACTCCTTCGAATTTTTTATAAAATGGGTAGATACCTATCCCAAAACAAAATACTTGGGAAAACAGGAACACTCGAATATGGAATATGTATCACTCCTTCAACTGAAAAATAAGTCAACGCCTGAAGTGAAGTTAATAAATTTGATATATAGCTAATACCTATTACAATGTGCGCAGAAGTTTACTTACTCTCTTGATCCATACTGCACAGACAACAGATGAACAAGGAATAGAGAGAAGATGCTGAACTCGGATGTATATGAAGTATTATACAGTAAACCCTGAATCAATTATTGATCGTACCTATTTCTAAATTACCACGGAAAAATGTTCAGTTCAGACAAGCAGTGGCATTAAAATTTTGCCCTTGGTGGTGATCTCTAGAATCATAGTTCACTGTTTCTGATCGTAAGAAATTTACTGATTTTTAGAGAACTTTCTTATTAAATGAAACTATTGCAATGGCTCCAAAAATATTAAAATCAACATTTTCGAAGATAAAAAAATATATATATTCATAGAAATCCGTTTTGAAATGTTCTAAAATGGATCCCAGCGTTTAACGCTTTTTCAAATGTATATGTATATACATATATGTACTTATTTAGTTTTTATTTATACATACATATTTATGTGTCATTGCAGGCGATAAATCTTCTTAGGATTGAGATAAAAATTCCGTTCTTGCTTTGCAAACGAAAGGATGAATTCGTTGGCCAACACTTTAAATAGGTCAACATTTTAAAAATGAACTCAAAAAACACTAAAAATAACTAAAACGACTAATAAAACGTTAAAGATATATATATATATATATATATATATATATATATATATATATATATATATATATAAACTTTTATTCAAATAGAGTTCATCAACAACGAACTAGAACATTATAAAATTCAAGCAAAAAATTATGCAGAAAAACCTACTTGAATTGCATTAATGTTTGCTCAAAAATCGATAAAGACTTAATAAACAGGCTAAGATTTCCAAATCTTATTTGAATCACAGAACATTATTTAAAACGAGTTTTTTGCCTAATAATTGGTAATTAGTTATCTATTTCTTCGCACTCAAAGAGCTCAAATTTCAAAACATGTAACAATACAATGGCTGAATCGAATGGCAACACCTACAGATCTCCCCAACTCCGTTATAACAGAATTTCACACTTTTGCTCACTAGTTTCACCCCTAAAAACCCATCAAATTTATCATATCAAATGAACTCACATTTGTGGGTTAAATTGTTAAACTTGGTTATAATGGGGTTGGGGAGATATGCAAGTGTTACCATTCGATTCAGCGTTTAAAAAAAATAAATAAAATAAAAAATTTTTAAAAACGTAGAAACCGATACCAAATTCGTATTTTCATAGAAGGTCATTTTTCGAAAAAACCCTCAATTTCATTGGAAAAACTATGTTTTTTCAACTTTAAAACATAGTTTTCTCCCCTAATTAGCAAAGTAAATATAAATTGACTACACAGTTGGAAAAGTGAGATCTTGGCGCAGTTTTTCCCGTCTCCAGGGGTAAAATCCAATAGAAGACTTTCAAGCAATGGCGCCCGGAAGATTGACAAGTTTCTTAAGATTTGTCAAACTTCAACTTTCAGCCGGGTTTGTCTCCCATTAAACTTGCTCACAAAAATTGGAATTGGTATCCGAGTGGTAGGAAATTTAACGGTCTTTCCAATGGTGTACTCAAATTTAAATGTACACAGCAAATTAATGGAGTTATGATCGTTTTAGTTACAAAAGGTTGAAAACACGAAAAAAATCTTTAAAGTGAAATTACTTCCTAAATCAAGGGGTTTACGAAAATTTTCCAAGAAAAACTTTTTGTTGCAAATTAGTTGTAAAATTGATTCTTCTTTGTATGACACCTGTTTCGGAGACGCCCTGTATATCGCGTGTTACATATATTATCGCGTATGCACACCAATATATAATGCATCCCAGAGCATGGCGGTATGCATGCAAGGTGAACCGACCGCAGCAGGCGGCCTGAGCTCCCGCTTTTCAATTGACCGAGCGTTGAACCTACCTGTAATTATTGGGTTGAGAACTCGAAGGCGCAGCCACTGCGAATATTTTGTTGAAAATTCGTCGGCCCGAAGGAAACGACGCACAGTGGATCATAACGCTAAAAAAAAGGTCTTCAAAAGTCTCGACAATCACTGATTCTTTTTAGTTCGATGAATTGATTGCTCTTTCCACAGTATTTTCGTTTCCGAAACAACCTAAAGTAAACCTAACGGTAGCGGGAGAATTGTTTTCACTTTAGGGAGATATAAAAAATATTAACAAAAATCACAAAATGACCGTTCTCACTTTAAGTTCAAGACTATAAAATTTTTGGAGCCATTGATGAGTTTTTGGCAAATGATTAGCAAGTTCTGTGGGTGGTTTCAGGCTACTTTTTTCACACACCCCCCCCCCCCCCCCCCCCCCATTCCTTCCGGCCGAAAAAGCCAGTTTCCCCTCTACAATTTTACAAGCGTGCTGAAAGGGTCTAAAACCTGATTGGAATCAAACGAAACCACCAAGTAACGTAATTACTGCTAGGTAAACGAGACTACAAACTTTTGAAGATCGATTGAAATGGAAACCTACACAGGGTGCCTCACTAGGGTAGTTCAAAAATTTAAAAAAAAAAAAAAAATCTCTGGGATTTCTTGTCCCCATTGTTTTTTTTTTTTTTTTTTTTTTTTTTTTTTTTGCTTCCTCGGTATGTCAGGATGACCCTCCTAAATTTTTAGCAAAAAATATTAATCCTAACCACTTTACCTGGGTCGATTTTGGCCAGTTATCGACCGCTATCGTAAACCAACCTCTAAATTGGTGCCGAAAAGATGATTTGAAGGACGGATTTCAATTTTTTTGGGTTAATTTATGGGTTTTCGCATGCGCTGAACACGATGAACTTATTTATTTTACGCTCCGTCCACTAGTTATCCGGTAAACTGGCAAAGGGCGCTGCTTGAAGATAAGTAAAAATCGAAAATTTCACCGAAAATGCTGTCACCTGGTTAAGAATTGTACTAGAAACATGCTATTATGGTCGGATAATATGTTTTGGCATGTTCTGAACATGATTCCGTTTTTTACTATACTTTTCTGCCGATGATTGCTTCGTTTATCGGCCTTAAACCTCAAATTAATTGTAGGGTAATAGACAAATTCGCCCTAATTTCACCGGAAATTATGTCACGTTGATAATTTAAGGTCCCGAAATACCTTGTGGCAATAACATTTGGTATTTTCCAGGATACTCGGTACAAAGCCGTTGGTAATTTGGCAAGGACTTGAACCGGCATTGTACTCATTCGCTTAACGACCCGATACAGCACGGTCCCAAGTTTGTTGCAAAAGAGTCGCCGTTCGTCTCTATACCCGCCTTGATCGTGTTCTAGGCGGTCCTTATCAACGAGAGTTGTTTATTAGGCTGTGGCGGTAACAACAGTTGCCATCAATTCACGGTTAGTAAGAAACGTAGTGTAGTTACTAACATCTAGGAGAGTTATTTCTGAGACTTTATAAATATATAATTCCGAACGGTCTTTATATATAATTCCGAATCAGCACGGCCCCAAGTTTGTTGCTAAAGTGTCGGTAAGTAAGAAACGTAGTGATGAGGTCTTTTCTGATCAGCTGAGTGAGCTAAATTGTTTCCTGTTCACTGCAAGAAGTTGAAATTTGATAGGGAGACTCTCTGGGACATTATGAGACGAGTGAAGTGATGGGGTCTTTTCTGATCAGCTGAGTGGCGAGGACCACCTCAACTGGTGGTATTTATTCACGATACAATTCATGAGGAATTTTTCTGGACCATATCTCCATCTACTTCCCGAATATGGACGAAATCGAATCGAAAGATGATGAGAAATCGATTTTATAATAGAATTAACGTTTGCACATGCGCACAAACTACTATTTATGGAATGGCAATGAAAGTTATAGGGGATTGTCTACAAGCTACCCCGCACAATCCCTGAAAATTTCATCAAAATCGTTCCTCTGAACTCGAGGTTTTGTCTGTGTCGATCAATTTTAATTTTGCGCATGTGCTACAGTTATTGAACCACCAATCACGATACAATTCATAGGAAATTTTCCTGAAACATATCCCCATCTACTTCCCGAATTTGGACGAAATCGAACCAATAGATGATGAGAAATCGACGTTATAATAAAATTAACGTTTGCACATGCGCACAAACTACTATTTATGGAATGGCAATGAAAGTTATAGGGGACTGTCTAGAAGCTACCCCGCACAATCCCTGAAGATTTCATCAAAATCGTTCCTCTAGACTCGAAGTTTTGTCTGTATCGATCAATTTTAGTTTTGCACATGTTCTATAGTTTTCGCTCCACCAATCACGATACAATTCATGAGGAATTTTCCTGGAACATATATCCATCTACTCCCCGAATTTGGACGAAATCATACCAATAGATGATGAGAAATCGACATTATAATAAATTTACGTTTGCGCATGCGCACAAACTACTATTTATGGAATGGCAATGAAAGTTATAGGGGACTGTCTAGAAGCTACCCCGCACAATCCCTGAAAATTTCATCAAAATCGTTCCTCTAGACTCGAAGTTTTGTCTGTATCGATCAATTTTAGTTTTGCGCATGTGCTAGTTATTGAACCACCAATCACGATACAATTCATAGGGAATTTTCCTGGAACATATCCCCATCTACTTCCCGAATATGGACGAAATCGAACCAATAGATGATGAGAAATCGACGTTATAATAAAATTAACGTTTGCACATGCGCACAAACTACTACTTATGTAATGGCAGTGAAAGTTATAGGGGACTGTCTACAAGCTACCCTCACAATCCCTGAAAATTTTATCATAATCGTTCCTTTAGACTCGAAGTTTTGCCAGTGTCAATCGATATCAGTTTCACGGATGCGCAGTGGTTATTATTCTGCCAATCTCGGTATAATTAATAGAAGATTTTTCTAGAACATACGCCTTTACCTACCGAATTAGACCGAAATCGGACCATTAAATGACGAGAAATCGACGTTATGAGAAATTAACGTTTGCGCATGCTCACAGGTTACTGTTGATTCTGCGGCATTGAAAATTATAGGGGACCAACTAGGAGCAAACTCTCACATCCCTGAAAATGTCATCGGAATCGGACTGCAACTTGGTATAGTTTTGGGCGAGACAAGGATTTACCACAGACAGGCATACAGACATACAGACAGAGGACACAGGCACGTATGATTTAATGGTGCGATGTGATTTGCAGCGATTCACCAAGTACCATCGAGGCGATTAGGGACTCATATTCTGATGATCCCCTAATACAAAGACTACGTGGATCGCTACACCAAGCCAGGACACTGGGCTCAACCATAACTTTAATGTGGGTAAAGAGCCATGTGGGTATTCATGGCAATGTGTTTGCATATTATGCCCTCGCAAGAAGAGTCATTGGTGATTATTCCATTGATATGTTGCCTATACGCATAGAGGATCAAATCTCCTACATGCAACGTAAAGCCAATTCCATCTGGCATGAGCAATGGCAGGGTTTGGTCACTGGTCTGCGTGGTGCCCTTCAGGACTTGAGCCCGGTGGGCCCTCGCTCGTAACCCTACTTCCAAGGAGGGATCGAATAGTGGTCAACCGGGTTGCCACTGGCCATACCCGTCTTACTCACAGACACCTGCTTAGTGCAGAAGCTCGAGATGTTGTGTGTGGGTGGTGTGGGGGTGATATGTCCATCCGCCACTTTCTGGAGGACTGTCCAGCCCTTCAGAACCTCCGATTCCAGCATCAGCCCCCTCAGTGGGTTTGTCGTTTTATCTGGACCAGACAAGGTCCGATCCCGCTGAGCTCTACTACGAACTGTGATATCTGATTGTGATATATTTTTGTACAATCTAGTCATAGTTTTATTTCTCTTTGGTGATTATATATAGTAACATGTATATAGTTATTAGCCTATATTACATGTAGTCTTAGTTGTATTACTTTATTTTTGGAGTTTTTTAATCCACTTTGGGGGATCACTGTACCCCTCATTTGTTCCCCCTCCGAGTTGTCAGTGGAGTCCATGATGGCGCTCCTTTTTAGTCAAGGATGGCAACATGGCTCCCCTTAGAATCGTGCCACTTCCAGTGTCCCTTTAGAAACCTTGTTCAATGCCACTAATGACCTTTCTGGTTGAAATGCGGCTTAAAAAAAAAAGACACGGAACCGATATTGATCAGCAAGATCTGGAACGCAAAAAAAAAAAAAACAAGTGGCAATTTTGATTTTGGAGGACAAGAATTTTTTTGATTTCTATCACGAAAACAAAGCTTCCCTACCAGCGGCCGTGATGGCCAAGTACCAGTCGGGCATCTGCGTTTAAGGGGACGATTAAAATCCACGCCGAGTTTGGGGAAGGAGCTGTAGGAAGAGCATTTTCCCCCACCTCTACCTCGGTGTGTTATATGAGGACGCTCATAATTTCAATATTTCAGGTAATTAGGTCGACATTCCACCTAATTATTCAAGATTATTCGCCCCCCTCCCAACACCACTACCTACCATTCCTCCATCACTGGGATTATCAATTAACATATTGGACCCTTCGTAGTAAAGAATTAGTATACTAAGTCATCGCGTCTCGTGTTTGCATTCCCTTCCTCTCATTTCCATTGTTCCCGGTGCGCTTTGCTATTTTAATCAATTCGATCCAGGAATACGCTCATGTGCATTTCAATGCTATTCGCATTATGCTGATGAAATCGAAATATTCCAAAGAATTAATGCAGCGGCGAATACTTGAGAGCAACGAAAACATTGTTCGCTCGATTCTAGGCTGACAAAGTGATTCGACAAAGTAGAGAGAAAACGTCTGACGCGAGGCTTCACACGACCTTCTCAACGTACCTATACAAGGTGTCCCAGAATTAGTGAGCCAAACTTTAGGGATCGATGCTAGAACTCATTTCCGACAAAAAGTGCCTCCCAGAGATTTTTTTAAGCGCTTAGTTTTCGAGTAATTCAGTTTTTGAGATAACCAAGTTTCACACTTTCACTAACTAGTTTTACCCTTTAAAACGCATAAAATTGAGCATAACAAATGTACTGAAAATTCGTGAGTTAAAGTGTAAAACTCTGTTATAACGGAGTTAAGGAGATCTACTAGCGTTACCGTTCGATTCAGCGTGAAAAAATACGTAGAAACCAACCCCAAGCTCGAATTTTTTTAGAGGGTAATTTTTCACAAAAACCCTCAATTTCATTAGAAAAACCACGTTTTTCTACATAAGAACATTCTATTATTCTCTAATTAATCTCTAATACAAATTAATTATACCGCTGGAAAGCTGAGATCTTGGTCCAGTTTTTACAGATAAAGTTCACGAAAAACAGTACAAAAATGGAACAGTCGCAGCCGGTTTAAAAAATTGGAATTTCTTTTACTTGTGGAAATTTCATGTTCAGGCAGTTTTTTCACCAAAAAAATCCAGTAAAAATTTTTGCTTTGGCATTTGATAGGAAGGAAATTTAACACTCTTTCCAACGGTATCCTCAAATTTAAACTTACTGTTCTAATCATTGTAGTTATTGCTGTTTTAGTAACTTAAGGTCGAAAACACGAAACAAATCTCAAAAATTGAATTATTACTCGAAAATTAAGCGTTTAAAAAAAATCTCTATGAGGCACTTTTTGTCGGAAATGAGCTTTGGAATCGATCCCTGAAGTTGGGCTCATTAATTCTGGGACACCCGGTATATGTTACCGGCATAGTTTAAAAATTCCAGTCATGCAGCATGAGCGAATGTTTGGAGATATCTTCGACATTTCAGTCGCTATTGATCGTGTAGAGAAATTTTAGTTTATGATTTTGATAGACAAACATGGAATCAAATTATTAAAAATAATTAGGAGGTACTCATACTTTATTATTAATAAACTAATCTTTTCTAACCCACAGTCAGTATTATAGCCACAGTTTCATGCAAATATTACCGATTTTTACAACTAGCGAACGGCATTATTTCGATTTTTGACTGATTTTTCAACTTTGCAATTTTTGAAAACTTGATACATATTCTTATAGGAAATTTTACAATAATTTCATGCTGATTCCGAATATACCACATGTTAGTATGCTGAAAAAATTATGGGGCTCGCACAACAAATAGCAAAAAACAGGCTATTTTGAACATTTTTGACTACAAAGCTCCCCTGAAAATCTCAACCCGAAGATGTCCTCCGATCATGCTGGCCAACGAACTTGAACTTTCGTTTTGTGTCCTTAACATTTTAAAATTTGTTTGAAGTTTCTAGCACAATTCTACGGACAGTTATCGTCTGCAATGACACATACATACATACATACATATATATACATACATATATACATATATACATACATACATACATAAAAAAATGCGTTAAACTTCAGAATATGATTCAGAATAGCCTGAAACGGATTTCTGCATAAAATTTTTTCAAAAATTTACATTCTAAAAATTTTGAGGGGAGAGCAATAGCTTAATTTTCTTCAAAAATTCGCTAAAACCATGTTTTTCAACATACAAACATACTTTTATCCTCTAATTAGTAAAGTTAAATAAAAATTTATTATACCACTGGAGAAACGTGGATCAAATATAAACGAGCCTTTTGGTCTAACGGGCAGGTAGATGGCCGGAGGGCGTTGGAGCGCCTTGTGCCACTTGAGGGGATGTCTAGGGTGGGAGAATCACTTCCTTGCTGCCATAGACCTTCTTCGCCAGTCGCCCTCAAGATGAGTGGGAAAGAAATACTTGCGCAACACATTTTTATCAAAATTTTGAAAAACTGGCCGAAATTCATCCCAGATTGCCGGAACAGTTCGGGTAAGAGACCCTATTATGGCCTTGAGTGACGAGACTGGTGCAATATTACACGCAATTGAACAGCAACGAGTGGAGGAAGAATAGGGAGATCGCCCCAGTCAAAGCCAGAACCCTTCTGTCTGCAGGGAAGGTGTGTGCCACTGTCTTTGGGATTGGAGAGGGGGAGTTACTCGTCGACTTCTAGCACGATCGGCACATCATCAATGCTGAGTACTACTGCGGCCTCCTGGATAAAGTTCGGCAAGCCTACCGGAACAAAAGACGTGACTGCCCCATCAAGGAGGTGCTGCTTCTCCACGATAACGCTAGGCCTCACATTGCTGCTTTTACCTGAGAAAAATGGGACCAAATGCATTGTACAGACCTTCCAGACCTAAAGTCCAGACTTGTCACCCTGTGACTTCCAAATGTTTGGACCGCTCTTGGGGGCAAGATATTTGAAACTGACAAGCAGGCCCAAACGTTCGTACTTAATTGGGTGAGCATTCACACCCCCCTCTTTTTTCAAAAATGGTATTGAAAAGTTATCAAATCTCTGGGAAAAGTTATTACCCGTGGAAGAGATTATGTAGAGAAGTAATCATGCTGTTTCGTTTGTAATTTTTTTTAAATAAATCGTTCAGACCAAAAGGTGAGAGGGTCTATTACCTTGATAAGAGATCTCTAAGGGTATATGAGAGGAGGAGTTGAACCGCGGTCGGTTCACTCGGCGTTCATTGGAACGATCGAGTAACTGTTCCTTCGACCAAAACCTATGTTCGCCCCGGGACTGTTACATGGTTCAACATCATCCAAGTTCAACTATAGAGAAATCGGAACCTTCGAGAAGAAAATTTATTATAGTTAGGGGATGGTCAGAATATGGACCAGTACTCCACTCCCCCGTGTGAATGGTTTACATTGTAATGGGTGGGTGAATGGATGTGTGAGTGATTAGTGTGAGGTAACCCACTGTGATAATAGGATAAGGAAACAGTGTGATATTAGTATAGTTTTTAGCATTAGGAAAGTATGAGTGAGATCTGGTGGGTGTGGGGACCCTGCCAGCCCCTTGAGGGGGCAGCAAACTGGTAGGATATATCATATTATTATTTTTTCAATTTTGCAGCATTCTATTAATTTCAATTTTTGTTAATTTCAAGGGCTGTAGGCCTTCCTGAGTTTTGAAAAACCCTATGAGATCGGGAAATCCTACAGGACGGGTACCAGGAAGGCCGTCCTAGGACGGGTGGGCTCGAGGAGGCTGGTCGGGGTTTTCCCCAACCCCACTGGCTAGTATGAATGTGACGCTTTGCAGTTGTGAATGTATTTATTGACTGAATGAACATTAGTAAATAAGAAACGGATCTGTGATATGATTGTTGTAGCATAGGAATCTAGTATTTAGGTAAATTCGAGATAGGAAGGGAGGAATATCAAGTACTCGCCTTATCTCCAGGAGAAATAAGAGCCTGCAATGATTTGACAACCTATGAGGGGAAAACTCCAAGTTATGAGAAGAGGGAGCAGAATACCTAGGTGCTGTCAACTCCTGTCCCTGTACATTAAGAGTTTGTATCCCTGTAAAACCTGGCACCTCCACGTGGGCCATCCCGGGCACACACTAGCTGTGTGGCTAACGCCAGAGGGGACAGGAGGGCCTGCTGTATCATCTAGAGAGAGTGAAGAAAATCCACTACTGCTGCACAAAAAGAATCCGCTCAGATTGTCATAGGCCTTAAAGGCCCCAGATACAATCTAATCCACTTCGATACAGCAGGTCAGAATATGGGCTCCTTATCACCTTGAGTGAGCTTTGAGAGTCGCTACAGATCACAAAACTCCATACTCCCAACTGGCAGTGTCAAACAGCCCAATGTACTGCTGAAATCAGCAACAGGTGGACACCCCTTTTTGGTGAAGGGAAAGTTGGCTTGAGTTTTGGTCATCGGTGAATAGGAGAAGGAAGATCCAGGCGAAGGGGTCCAGTCAGAATTACTACACTAGAAAAGTTTCCGTATGCAATAAATCTTTCCAAAATTACCAGGATCCTATGTGCACGCGCAAAGTCGGACGAGGTGCTTCCTCTATGACATCATTCAACTTTCTTTTCAACTGGAGTTTCGCCCACTTCCAATAATCCGATACCCTACATATTGCACCTTTTTGGAAAGCTTTCGTCGATATCTCAAGTACGATCCCAGAGTGGACGTGAGGTAAACAAAAAAATCCATTTTTTTGCTCGACCAAAAAATAAAAAAAGTTTGACACAGCATAATAAATGCCAAAATTGTCCAAAAATGTACTTGAAAAATACTAAATAAAAATGGAATGCGTACAATTGTGAGTTTTCTCATATAGTCATGCTGCACGACTGGAACTTTTTTTTTTTTTTTTCAAGTCAATAAGACTTTTGATAACGTGAATTAATTAAAATAAAAAGCCACCACATGGCCTATATGACTGTGCCACATTTCCTTCACTGAGTCATTTGTTTCCATTCACAAAGCAAATGCGTGCATGATTGACAATTCAAATCGACCATTCTTGTGAATGATTTAATTAGTAACCGTCGAACGAGCTGATTAATTAAAGGATTAAAATGTATTTATAAGTTACACAAGGATGTTTGAGAGCCGGTGTTGTTCCACGAACGTTGATAAACACGAAACTTGGTCAGCAGCACGATGACTACTCATCATTAAATGATTATTTATCCCCAACCTCATACTACGCCAATTCCTGATAAAGGACAAAAGATATGAATGAATAAAAATAAAAAATAAATGAAAACTGTTGTAATAACATCCAAAACTAATTGAGTTTTACATTTAAACTTACACATTTTAAGTTTGTTTGTTATGCTTAAATGTATGCGTGTTATCTCCATAACAAAGAAGTTTTTGATTTTTAGCTTTTTTTTACAGTTTTTATAGATTTTTTAGAAAATTCTAATGAAATGTAAGTACATTTTTCAGCATAATTTTCTACATACATTTTTGAATGTTCTATTTTATAGTTAATAAACTTTATTTGAGCAATATTCAGCTAAAAAATATAACTTCAACGATTTTTAGCCATTTTAGCGAATTTTTGTGGGAAATGAATCTATTGCAATGGCTCCAAAAATTTTAAAATCAAAATTTCGTCATTGAATTCCGTTTTGAGACATTCTGAAACGAAACCTAGAGTTTAACATTTTTTCATACATATATATAATAGAGGTGGTTTTCTTGAGGATCAGTCATAAGATTTTGATTTGGCAAACTTTCGGTAAAGTTTATTACCATTGTCAAGGCCTAGGGAAAATATATCATGAGATTAGGATTTCATCTATGGTTACGTACATCATATTGAACGGATATGGTTCGTAAATTAGAAATATTATTCAAGTTACTTACATGGAGTAGTATACTCCATAATACTCTATATAATACTATACTCCATAATACTCCATAATACTATATAATACTACATAATATAATACTACATAATACTACATAATATAATACTATACTATACTCCATAATACTATACTCCATAATAATACTATTTAATAGTATTAAATTGCTCAACTGTATTGATAGCTGATTGTATTGATGATCATTGTCAAATGTTAAATGATTAATTTGAAACCTTGGAATTAACCAAATGGTTTGATAAAAACTTGAGCTGTCTGATTGGCACGATAAGTTCAACTAAGATTTTGCGGTAAAATGAATCAACAATTTGATTGATTATATTGATTCTGTGGAATAAATATGTTTAACATTAAAATATATCGGAATTCAAAATGGATTTTAAGTTGATAATTTTGAGAACCGTTGTCGAATTGCTCAATTGTATTAATTGTTGATTGTACTAATTGCTAATTGTTGAATGATTGAATTAAAACCGGAAAATTAACCAGATGGTTTGGCGTAAACCTTGGCTGACCAGAATACTGAGGTCATGACCGAGGCAATATAATTATTTTATTGATTAAATTGATTGATTGCAGATTTTTTGTGTGTGTTTTTTACATCAAATTATCTTGGAATTCAACAATTTAGCACAGTCCTACGAATTTTCAGTCGGCATTGCTGATGGATTTTGCTACCCTTTGTCAACTTCTCATTGGTATTCATTGTTATTTATTGAATGAATAATTTAATACCGGCGAATTAACCAATGGATTTAATAAACTCAACAGTTGTACTGCCTGATTAGCACGAGCACTGAGCGATGATTAGTTGTTTGGCTCAACAATTTGATTGATTCCATTGATTGAGTGGAATCGTTTAGTTTTATAGGTTTTGCACATTGAATTCTTCATCTCTTCTTGAATTCTCTCTTCGTCCTTCTGTAATAATCTGAAATTCGACTTGTAAATGAAAGAGAAACTATAGTGGGGGATCTGAGATAACCCCAATCACTGAGCGCACCTCGTCATGCATATGCTTTTCCTCATGCCTAGAGCAGCTAAAGGACCGCCTCTGCACTGATACTGCAATCAAGCAGAAGCAGTACCTATCCATGCAACAGAAAGTTATTAGAGGATCTGAAGATCATAAGTCTCAAAATGAGGTGGGTGCAGTTGGCAACCCAGGACGATCACAAAAGAAACATTCTGAGAGTTCTAGCAAATTTTATTGCAGACGTTGTGGAGCGACTCACGGCCCACGAGCTTGTCCAGCTTTCAACCACAAATGATTAAAATGTAAATTGAAAGGTCATTATCAAAAATATTGCCCGAACAACAGTAGAGGGGTCAAAGAAATTGATGTGGACGAGATAGGGGAGGACTCTGACTATTATCTTGGGGAAGTAGGAGTTTCAAAAGTTACCGAATGCCCAAATGTAGAAGTGAGAATTCGAGGCCAGGACATTAAATTCAAAATGAACTCTGGAGCTGACGTTTCGGTTATGGGAGTACGGCACGCTCAGAACTTGGGTTTTCAAATTAAGCCTACAGATAAGACTTTGTATGGGGCAGGGAGAGTTCCAACCTGTTGTGAGAAGATCTACGGTTAGAAGACCAGAAATACGTTGATTGAAAAGACATTGGAGAAGAGGAGATGATATGTAATGTAGCCTTCAGTTATTATATTCAATAGTTACTCAATTATTATTATTGGGTTGCTTAGCACGACCCAGAGAGATTTCTGCGTTATGAAAATTAATTTACTTTTACTTCTAGATTCTTAATATGTGGACTTTATATTTCTGTTAAATATAATAACTTCACAAAAAAAGTCAAGTCATGCAGCATGACCCCATGAGCGAATTTTTGAAGAAATCTTCGACATTTCAGTCGCTATTGATAGTGTAGAGAAATTTTAGTTTATGATTTTGGGTCTGCGTGCTAGTACGTACATTAATAGAACTTCTTCATAATTTCATGGCTGATATTTTCTAAGCCACAGTCAGTATTAAAGCTACATCAAGTCCTAAAACAGTTGAGCGTAAAACATTAAAGAGAGCGACCGAGAGAATCGGAGCAGTTGTGATTACATTTTTTTTTTTTTTTTTTAACAAGCACCTATTACCTACGGCATGGTTCTAGGATTGGTTATACAGGGATACTTCCATAAGAGTAGTTCAATCTGAATTTGGACAATGTTTCATGCAAATATTACCGATTTTTACAACTAGCGAACGGCATTATTTCGATTTTTGACTGATTTTTCAACTTTGAAATTTTTGAAAACTAAATACATATTCTTTTAGGAATATTTACGCTGATTTCGAATATACCACATGTTAGTATGCTCAAAAAATTATTTCGCACAACAAATCGCAAAAAACAGGCTATTTTGAAATTTTTGACTACATTTTTGAAAATTTCAACCCGACGATGTAATCCGATCATGCTGGCCAACGAACTTGAACTTTCGTTTTGTGTCCTTAACATTTTAAAATTTGTTTGAAGTTTCTAGCACAATTCTACGGACAGTTATCGTCTGGAATGACACATACATACATACATACATACATACATACATATATACCTACATACATACATTAAAAAATGCGTTAAACTTCAGAATATGATTCAAAATAGCCTGAAACGGATTTCTGCATAAAATTTTTTCAAAAGTTCACATTCTACAAATTTTGAGGCGAGAGCAATAGCTTAATTTTCTTCAAAAATTCGCTAACTAACACACAAAAAATCTCGATGCAAATTTCATGGTTTTATAGGTTTAATTTCATAGTCACATAGGTGTTTGTATCATTTTGTAATAATTTCATAAGTGTTTTGGTTATTCGACAGAGAAATTAATTATTGTTTGTTATAAAAAAAACCATTCACCTATTTTGATCAGTAGGCATTAGAAAAATGAAAATTTTGCCAATTACGGTTCTCCAAAAATTATACAAAAATATTCCTCAAGTAGAAGTATCTGCTTATTTAGTCTGGTTATCTTCATGTTGTATCTGTCTATATGAAATACGAATTCCTTTTGTAAAAGTTCCATTCATGCAGTACGATAGAATGAGCGAATTTTCGTAAATTATCGTATTGTATAATGTTAAATTGTTTTGAAATTTGAGCTTTTTGAGTGCAAAGAAATTGTTAACTATTATTAATTTTATGACAAAAAAGTATTGTAAATAATTATCTCCTATTTAAATAGAGGCTTTGAATTTTTAACTTTTTTTTGCAGTTTTTAAAGATTTTTTAGCAAATTTTAATGAATTTTAAATTCGTTTTTTTGCAAAATTCTGTGCATAAATTTTTGAATGTTCTAATTTACTAAATTACTAAATTTACTGAATTACAAAAACTCTATTTTAGTAATACTGCAACAAATATAAAGTTAACAAATTTTTGCCGTTTTTAGTGATTTTTTAGTACATTTTTTGAAATTTGACCAATTTAATGTACTCAAAAAGTGCTGGCCAACAAACTCATCCTTTCTTTTGGAAAGCTTGATTTTTTGGCGCAAGAACAGAATTTTTATCTCAATCCTAAGCAGAGTTATCATCTGGAATGACATATATATATATATATATATATATATATATATATATATATATATATATATATATATATATATATATATATATTTGAAAAAGCGTTAAACTCTATAGTATTTGTTTCAAAATGCCTCAAAACGTATTTCAATGAAAAAAATTTTCAAACATTTTGATTTTGAAATTTTCCGAGCCATTGCAATAGCTTCATTTTCTACGAAAATTTGCTAAAAGGAGATTTCATTTTGTAGAAGGACGAATTCAATGTGTAAAAGGAGATTTCCTATTGTAAAAGGACGAATTCAATGCGTAAAAGCTATACCTACGTTAAAATGTCTCGGCATTCAACAATTTCCCACAGTTCAACGGACTTTCAGTCGGCATTCCTGTTTGATTTTGCTGTCATCTGTCAAATTGCTCAATTGTATTGATAGTTGATTGTTAGATGATTCATTGAACCCCGAAAATTAATAAAGGATTTCATTCACTTGAGCTATCTGTTTTACTGAGGTCTGACAACTAAGGTTTAGAGGTAGGATTTGATTGATTGCATTGATTGACAATTAAATCGTTTTTGCATTATTTGGTATGATACCTAGTTTTATTATACTTTAAAATTCATCTGAGTTAAAAAATGTCTCTGTCCCGCGCGTTTACAGGCGGCACTGATGGTGGATTTTGCAATTCTTCTTCAAATCGCTCAATTCAATTGAATATTCATTATTACATGATTGATTGATGGTGACCGAAACCGGGGAATTAATCTATCCGTTGTAGAATTGCTTAATTGTGTTGAATGTTGATTGCGAAGATTGTTAATTGGGGAATAGATTCATTAAAAACCTGAGAATTAACCAATGTGTTGATGAGTTGTCTGATTGGCACAATAGGTGCAAATGGGGTTTAGCCCTTTGGTATAACATTTTGATTGATTCTGAATATTGCTTTTAATTAAAATGTATCGGAATTCATCAATTGTGCACAGCCCTGTGGATTTTCAAACGGCACTGCTGAAAATTTTCCAATCTTTGGTCAAATTACTAATTTGAATTGATTGTTATACGATTCATTTAAAGCCAGAAATTAAACCTGATTGGCACGATAGGTAGTATTGAGGTTTAGCGGTAAGTTGGTATTATAACAAGTTGTTGATTTAATGGATTTGGTGCAATAATATTGTTTTAAATCACAATGTATCGGAATGCAACAATTTTTCACGGTTATATGGATTTTTAGGCCGCACTGCTGAAGGATTATTCAATTCTTTGTCAAATTGTATTGATATTAAAGTAATTATTTTATTACCGGCGGATTAACCAAAGGATTTGATTGTAAATTGAGCTGTCTTTTAGGCACAATATAGGTGCAACTGGGGTTTAGCGATAAACTGGTATAACAATTTGATCGATTTCATAGATTCTGTGCAATAGAATTGTACAAAATTAAAATGTATCAGAATTTAACAGGTTCAGCTAATAATTTTGCACAGTTTTATGGTTTTTCAGTCGGCATTGCTGCTGGATTTTTTAATCCTTTGTCTAATTAGTAAATTGTATTATTCCAAAGATTCATTTATAACCGGTCGATCAACTAAAGGGTTAGATAGTAAATTGAGCTGTCTTATTGGCACGATATAGGTGCAACTGGGGTTTAGCGGTAAACTGGTATTACAATTTGATCAATTTCGTAAATTCGGTGCAATACAATTGTGCAAAATTAAAATATATCAGAATTTAAAAGGTTCTGCTAATAATTTTGCACAGTTTTATGGTTTTTCAGTCGGCATTGCTGCTGGATTTTTTAATCCTTTGTCTAATTAGTAAATTGTATTATTCCAAAGATTCATTTATAACCGGTCGATCAACTAAAGGGTTAGATAGTAAATTGAGCTGTCTTATTGGCACGATATAGGTGCAACTGGGGTTTAGCGGTAAACTGGTATTACAATTTGATCAATTTCGTAAATTCGGTGCAATACAATTGTGCAAAATTAAAATATATCAGAATTTAAAAGGTTCTGCTAATAATTTTGCACAGTTTTATGGTTTTTCAGTCGGCATTGCTGCTGGATTTTTTAATCCTTTGTCTAATTAGTAAATTGTATTATTCCAAAGATTCATTTATAACCGGTGGATTAATCAAAGGGTTTGATAGTAAGTTGAGCTGTCTTATTGGCACGATATAGGTGCAACTGGGGTTTAGCGCTAAATTGGTATCACAATTTGATCAATTTCATAAATTCGGTGCAATAGAATTGTACAAAATTCAAACGTATCAGAATTTAATAGGTTCGGCTAAGAATTTTGCACAGTTTTACGGTTTTTCAGTCGATATTGCTGCTGGATTTTTTTATTCTTTGTCAAATTGGCAAATTGTATTGATTTTAAGATAGTTATTTTATTGCCGGTGAATTAACAAAAAGGTTTGATTGTAAATTGAGATGTCTTATGGGCACGATATAGGTGCAACTGGGGTTTAGCGGTAAACTGGTATTACAATTTGATCGATTTCATAGATTCGGTGCAATAGAATTGTACAAAATTCAAACGTATCAGAATTTAACAGGTTCTGCTAAGAATTTTACACAGTTCTATGGTTTTTCAGTCGGCATTGCTGCTGGATTTTTCAATCCTTTGTCAAATCGCTAAATTGAATTGATTGTTATACGATTCATTTAAAGCTAGAAAATAAACCTGATTGGCACGATAGGTGGTATTGAGGTTTAGCGGTAAATTGGGATTATAACAAGTTGACTGATTTCGTAGATTCGGTGCAATAATATTTTTTTTATCACAATGTATCGGAATGCAACAATTTTTCACGGTTCTATGGATTTTTAGGCCGCACTGCTGATGGATTATTCAATTCTTTGTCAAATTGTATTGATATTAAAGTAATTATTTTATTACCCGTGGATTAACCAAAGGATTTGATTGTAAATTGAGCTGTCTTTTAGGCACAATATAGGTGCAACTGGGGTTTAGCGGTAATTTGGTATAACAATTTGATCGATTTCATAGATTCTGTGCAATAGAATTGTACAAAATTAAAATGTATCAGAATTTAATAGGTTCAGCTAATAATTTTGCACAGTTTTATGGTTTTTCAGTCGGCATTGCTGCTGGATTTTTCAATCCTTTGTCAAATTTGTAAATTTTGTTGTTCTAAAGATTCATTTATAACCGGTGAATTAACCAAAGGGTTTGATTGTAAATTGAGTTGTCTTATTGGCACGATGTAGGTGAAACTGGGGTTTAGCGGTAAGTTGGTATAACAATTTGATCGATTTCATAGATTCGGTGCAATATAATTGTACAAAATTTAAATATAACAGAATTTAACAAGTTCTGCTAAGGATTTTACACAGTTCTATGGTTTTTCAGTCGGCATTGCTGCCGGATTTTTCAATCCTTTGTCAAATTGCTAAATTTAATTGATTGTTATACGATTCATGTAAAGCTAGAAAATAAACCTGATTGGCACGATAGGTGGTATTGAGGTTTAGCGGTAAGTTGGGATTATAACAAGTTGATTGATTTCATAGATTCGGTGCAATAATATTGTTTTAAATTACAATGTATCGGAATTCAACAATTTTTCACAGTTGTATGGACTTTAGGCCACACTGCAGCTGGATTTTTCAATCCTTTGTCGAATTGGTTAATTGTATAGTTCCAGAGATTCATTTATTACCGGTCGATTAAGGAAAGGGTTTGACAGTAAATTGAGCTGTCTTATTGGCACGATATAGGTGCAGCTGGGGCTTAGCTGTAAACTGGTACAACAATTTGATCGATTTCATAGATTCGGTGCAATAGAATTGTGCAAAATTAAAATATATAAGCATTTAAAAGGTTCTGCTAAGAATTTTGAACAGTTCTATAGTTTTTTTAGTCGGCATTGCAGCTGGTTTTTTCAATCCTTTGTCAAATTGGTAAATTGTACTGTTCCAATGATTCATTTATAACCGGTCGATCAACCAAAGGGTTTGATTGTAAATTGAGTTGTCTTATTGGCACGATATAGGTGCAACTGGGGCTTAGCGCTAAATTGGTATCACAATTTGATCAATTTCATAAATTCGGTGCAATTGAATTGTACAAAATTCAAACGTATCAGAATTTAATAGGTTCGGCTAAGAATTTCGCACTGTTTTACAGTTTTTCAGTCGACATTGCTGCTGGATTTTTCAATCCTGTATCAAATTGGCAAATTGTATTGTTCCAAACATTCATTTATAACCGGTGAATTCACCAAAGGATTTGATGGTAAATTGAGCTGTTTGGTCAGCTCAATAGGAGCGGCTGAGGTTTAGGAGATACGAAAAGTTGATTGATTGGTTAATTGATTGATTAATTGATTGAAGTACTTACGGGGTTCGGGCGGTGGAGCGCTGGCGGCAGGGGTTTCGTAGCGCCGCTGACTCTTCCGGTAAGCTGCCAGCTCCTTCTGCCGCTTGATCGCCACTTGTTTGGCCATCACTTTGTGTCGCTCCCTCGTGTTTTTGCACTTGATGCACTTGCAAGACCGGTACCGACACTCGTTCTTGTGCCCTTTGGTCGGCTCGGGGATCTCGTGGTTCCTGCAGAACTGGCAGAAGCGCTTCTTCTTCGGCGGCCCCGGCAAGTGCTCCATCAGCTGATCGTGCTGCTGATGAGCAGCCGGCGGGAAGCTGCTGACGCCGCTGGACGACGCCGACGACGTCCCGGGCTCAAAGCGCCGCTGATTGATTGATTCGTCCATGTCGAACCGATTGAAGGAAACCCGTTCAAATCGTCTGATGCGACGGGGTAATTTTGATTTTGAAGTTGAAATAAGAAGGGAGAACTCGATAGAGAAAAGACAGAGTCTGAACCGATTAAGAGATAGCGCGTAAAAACAAAGCCATCAACACCGAAGGCGATTTCTGATATCTTTCCAGACCGCAAGCCGATCATTCGCCAACGACCATCTGATTTTCGTTTGAAGGAGAGCGGACGAGGGCTAGCGAGGGAGGAGGGGGAGGAGGTCGGTGGTGGGGGGGAGACCTCGGAGGTGTCGCGAGATCTCGGGAGATGAGGCGGAGGCGGCGGTCCGCAGCGTGTGGTAGGTCGGAGCGCTTCGGATTTGCAACGCCCGAAGTGCAAGTGCATCGGGGAGCCGCCGCCCGAGGGTCCGGTAAGTGCGGCCGAAGGGTGGGGAGGCGGGATCGCAAGGGGGGAAGGCGGGAGGAGGCACCCGCCGGGAAGGCAAAAGCGCATCCATGCAACCTGCCCGCCCCCCTCCGCGCATCAGTGGCGCGGCAGCGCTCGAGCGGTGGGAAGAGGAACTTCACCGGTGACGTCCCCCTCTATCCCCGACGGACGGTCCTCCCCCTCCCGCCCATCGATGGTCCAGAGGATGACGAGAGAAAGAAATCATCTGGATCTCGCGTAATCGGGTTAGCGGAGTCGGCTGATCGGAAGGCGATCGGCCGACGTTCCACCTCCGCCCACCTCCTCCGAATTCCGTGCACCTCCTCCCACCACGCACCACCCGCGACACTGTCACTCCCGTCTTGACCTCACCAATTAGCGCGACAATCAGAGACAGTGATATTTTGTCTACACAGTGAACGGGGGTTGGGAGGACCCCGAGATCACTGGTGAGAGGCGCGGATAATTGGATAGGTCAGTTCCACAGTCAGTGACTGGGGCGGCAAATAACCGTCAGTCAGTAATAATTGTTATTGATATTTACTTATTTGGCAAAAACATATTATAAGAAAATTAAATAACAGTAGTACTTCACAATACTAGTAATAAACAAATTAAAACAAGATACTTCTTTTTTAAAAAGTGAACATTTTTCAAGGACACTTAGAACTAATTTAATCAAGGACTTCAAAAAATCAAATAATTTGCCCACCAAGGCTCAACTTCAAAAGAACTTGTGTCCCCTGGTAGTCTTATAATAAGAGACGCCCAGCTGTACAATACTACCCTTCTACACCTTGAAATAAATCATAAAAATAAAACTGGCGGAAACAGCAATAACTACCGTAAATGGTGGTGAAGTGGGTACAGTTTTGATAGTTTTCCAGCCACAATTTTCATAATTTTTTTGTGAACTTCGTACTGAAGTAACTTAAACTATCAACCTTTCGAACCACGTTTGAGTTGTTGAAATTCATCAATTGCAAGCTCGAGGGTGGGGGGTTAAAGTTGTACTATCTTCTCCCACACTTTGGTGGTGAAGATGGTACACCGTCCAACCAGGTTGCAGAGGCTTCTGTACCAACTTCACCATCGTTTTTAACATCTACTTTCTTTCTACAAGTGGAGGGATGATGGAAAAATGGGACTAAAAAGGTCTTTAAATTAATAAAGGCCTTTATTTAGCAAAGAATGTGTTTAAAACAGAAAGGGGCTTTATTGAGCAAACAATTCGTTCAAGTTAAAGGATTTTTGGGTAACTTCCCCAGGAACAACAAAACGGTATCTACGTATCTTCAAATGGTACGAATCAGTCTTTTCAACATACCTACTTGTAGGTAAGCAAAGAAAACGACTGTACCATCTTCACCACCTAAAACTTAATTTTTCACAATTTTGGCTTCAGGAATTTTTCTTAAAGAGATAATTTGGATTTCTCGACGGATTTTCAATCCCAAATAGATGTGTAACTAAGGAAATACACTTAATTGGTGATCGCTGTTCAATTGTCGCAGCCCCAGGAGCAGTTTGGCAGAAAACACAGTTCACCTTGATTATCACGTTATCACTAATAGTGTTATCAGCATCAAAGAGTACATGAGAAGAAGGCAGGCCGGGCGTAGCCCGACCTGGAAAAATTTTTCGCCCGACCTAGACCTTGCTAGGAAAAAACATGAATTGTATAAACAATTACGTTAAAATTAGAGAACAACATGTTTTGTAGAAAACCCCCCAGTAATTCGTACAAAACTAGCCTACAGGTGTTTTCCCGATAGTTAAGTAAATTAAAAACAAGAGATCATGTATGGAACTGTTATTTCCATTCAGAGATGCTTTTAAGATGACTTATCAGTTGCTAGCTGCTGTGGAAACATTTGGGTGCAGCACACAGCTACTTGTGAATCCACATTTTCTGCGCTAACAGCAATAAACAGGCCACAAAGACTAGCCATGAAGCACCAAAGAATGCCCAATTTAGTATTTTTAGCTTTTGAAAGAAAAAAAGAACTGAAGACATCAATATTGATAGAGTTTTAACAGCTTTCAATAACAAAAAGGACAGGAGGCTACAACTGTTTTAAATGACTGAAGACTAAAATATTTGTTTGTAATAAACTAGTGACTTTATTTAACTCTGAAATAAAGAAATCTTGCCACAAAATGTATCTGTTTAATGATCCTTGAGTAAGTGTTCTTAAAATCAGAGTTTTGAGCAATAATTTTAAAACAATATTCTACCAAAGTTGTTTCCAATATATTTACTATTTTACTTTTAAAGTTAAATTACAACCTAAAGTGAAAGTAGTAAATGGTTCTCAATATATGTATAAACGTACCATACACTTGGTTAAAAGAGGGAAAATATAAAATAAAACAATTAGAATAGTCTTATATTACATTATTGAATTGTATACCTATAACTATTGACTACATAAGAAAATAAAATGTGTGGTGTAGATATTATAGGTTTTTAGTAATCATTCCGCTTTATAGCGTTAATAAGTGCTCACTTCGAAGCAAAATCTGATTGATATGGAAACTTAGATAATGGGGTATAAATCGATGAGATCAGCAATACATTAGTTAAAATTGTGAATTCAGTGTATCGATTACGATACTGAACTTATGTTTTATGGGCTCGCCCCTCCTTAAATGTCGCTCGCCCCTCCACCTCCATCCTGGCTACAGGCCTGAGAAGAAGGTGCTCCACCGCTCAGATGCTGCTCCCTAGTGCCCTTGACACAAACCTGTCGGCCATTTTTGCTTGGGAACCCCCCTTATCCCGCCAAATGTCAATTTATTTGGAAAATCCGTCTTTGTACCATCTTCACCACCGGATCCCTCTTCACCACCATTTACGGTACTTTATCAAAATAAAATACCCATAACCAAGATGACAATAATGTTTAAAATTAATTATGAATTCACTCATGAAATACAGAACATCAATTCCCCATGGTAACCAACAATTATTGAATGTCCGAAAGAATCCCCAATATATTATACATCTTTTAAAACCATTTATGTTGGAAAAAAATGGACAAATTAATTTTGTGTCTATATAAAAAGTTCAAGGCAGCATTGTAAGAATTTCTACGATGCAATTCTGTACGACAGCGGGGTAAGGAAATGTTAGATGTTGGGGCAGTTCTACTGAGGGAAACACAACGTAGGTGCTCGAGCCTAATGCCCGTTCTAAAAAGAAGAATCTATTAGAAAAATGGTCTTTACATTATGTGCATTAAATTCTGAATATAATCTAGCAGTAGGATACATATAAGGTATATTGAGAAGTATTTTAATCAATGGATTCTGAACTTTCTGCAAAGGAACTAAGTGCGATTTAGTGGTCCCTCCCCATACATTTGAAATGGAAAAACCATATCCTACATGCGAGCGATTCAATCAGATCTTCTTTTAGCGAATTTTCTTAGAAAATAAAGCTATTGCAATGGCTCCAAAAATTTTAAAATAAAAATTTTCAAAAATTTTCTTCATTCTTCTTTTGAGGTATTCTGAAATGATTCCTGGATTTTAACGCTTTTATATATATATATATATATATATATATATATATATATGTATGTGTCATTCCAGACGATAACTCTCGATAGAATTGAGATAAAAACTTCGTTCTTTCGCCAAAAAATCAAGCATTTCAAAAGAAAGGATGAGTTCGTTGGACAACAATTTTTGAGCACATTAAATTGGTCAAATTTCGAAAAATGTACCCAAAAAATCACTAAAAATTGCTAAAAACGGCCAAAAATAGTTAAATTTCTATTTTTTTGCAGAATTTTAGTCAAAATTGAATTTTAAACGATTAACTAGGACATTAAAAAATTTTGCTCAAAATTGTGATCAAAAACGTACTTAAATGTCAATAAAATTTGCTAAAATATCTATAAAAACTGCAAAACAATTTAAAAATCAAAAATCCCTTTTGAATCAGTGGAATTTTATTTAGAATAAGTTTTTTGCCATAAAATTGGTTTTTAACCATTTCTGTCAACTAAAATTGCTCCAATTTCAATGCAGTTTAACATACTATAGTACGATAGATAGTTTATGAAAATTCGCTCATACGATCATGCTGCATGACTGGAACTTTATTTTTTATTTTCTTAATAAATTTCTTCCCATATCTGCCATAAAAATGACTTTTCATGCATATATTTACTCTATTCTAACTTATTGTATTCCTGTGTGAGGCGTATCAAACTACTTTTAGGTCAGTTGTGGTGGCAATAAAGTCGGTATTGAGACTTATATTTAGAACTGGATATCGGAGCCATAGTAAACCATTGTTTATAAAAATTGGAATACCCCCCCCCCCCCCCCCCCCCCCCCCCCCCTAGACTCACGTTTTTTTTTTTTACTTCAATACTATTTCAAGTGTCAACTTCCAAAAATCCCTCGATTACATCTCGGCATGACATCTCTAATGGTACCGATCCCTTACCCCAAGTATGATTTTTATTGAAGGCATTTTTGTTTTTTTAGGTCCCAGGATTTTTATAGAATTACCTCCTAACATTAAACTTATTGATAAATTTAGTCAATTTGAAAAAAGTGTTTATGAGTTTCTTTTGCAGCAGTACTTGACTGATTCCTATATTAATCTTCCGCTACCAAACTTTTGCCATTGATATACATTCCACCTGTTTTACTTAGTAAATTTTTTGTTCCTTTTTTTCGCTATTTCCTCTACGTCTACTTTTAATTTTCCTTTGGCTTATTGATCATTAGTGTAAATTTGATGTATTACTAGTTTTACATGCAACTTCTGATCTCCGGACAATTCCCTAAAATTATGGAGATCAGAAATTGCCAAAATGTTGTTTTCTTTATATTTTTTGTAAATGATGTAACACGTACATTTTTAAGTACCTATCCAATACTTTACATATTGTATACTTCATATTTGCTAGAAAGTTTTTTTTTTTTTTTTTTTTTTTAATAAATAAAAAATAAAAGTATTGACAATGAAAACTTTAAAATTGCGGATCAAAAAGTATTGAAATTGAAGACCGTGACGTGAAGGTCAGAAAATGGAAATGTCCTGGTAATCATTATTAAATGGTAACATATTAAACTCAATATCATTACTTACTTTGAAATAGATTTAAGACAAATAGGCTGGACTCAAATAGTTAAATTCGCTTTAAGGACGTCCCTCTGAAGCTAGGATTTATTAGCAACGTTTTGCATATTATAGCGGAGACGCCCTATTGAAATTGATGACCGTGACGTGACGGTCAGAAAATGGAAATGTCCTGTACAAATGAAATTATGAAATGATATTGCTTGATTACTCTAAGGGAGGTAATTAGCAAAATACTTCCGAAAATAGGTTTTAAAATGTATCAATTCATTAAGTTATTTGGTAAATTAAAGGTTTTGTGTTATATTTTACAACCCATCAGATTTTTTTTTTTTTTTTTTTTTTTTTTTTTTTTTTTTTTTTTTTTTTTTAACGTAGTTTTTTAGTACCTTTTTGGTATTTCCTTCAATATGGCTCGAAGGATATTGATGAAATTCACAGGAATTATTTTTTTTTTTAGGGATACAAATTATATTCGATACCCGTCATGGCCAGGAAGATGCCCTAAGGACAGTAATAAGATACATTTAATTTTTAAAAAGTTCCAGTCATGCAGCATGATCGTATGAGCGAATTTTCGTTAATTATCGTATTATATCCTGTTAAATAGTTTTGAAAGTTGAGATTTTGGAGTGCGAAGAAGTTGTTAATTATTGATTTTATGGCAAAAAAATTGTTAACTATCAATTTTATTGCTGAAAAATTTGTTCTAAATAACATTCTATTATTTAAACAAAGATATTGGATTTCTAGAATTTTTTACATTTTTATCGATTTTGTAGCACATTTTAATGAAATTTAATTACAATTTTGAGCATAGGTTTGAGCTTTAATTTTTAAATTACCATATTCATAGTTGATTAACTTTATTTGAGTAATATTCTACCAAAAAATATAAATTGAACAATTTTTAGCCGTTTTTAGCCATTTTTAGAGATTTTTTGAGTACATTTTTTGAAATTTGACCAATTTAATGTGCTCAAAAAGTGTTGTCCAACGAACTCATCCTTTCTTTTGAAATGCTTGATTTTTTGGCGAAAGAACGAAGTTTTTATCTCAATTCTATCGAGAGTTATCGTCTGGAATGACACATACATATATATATACATATATATATATATACATATAAAAAAGCGTTAAAATCCAGGAATCATTTCAGAATGCCTCAAAACAGATTTCGATGAAGAAAATTTTTGAAAATTTTTATTTCAAAATTTTTGGAGCCATTGCAATAGCTTCATTTTTTAAGAAAATTCGCTAAAACATAATTTTTAGCACTTTCTTAGAATAAAAAATATAAAAAAACAGTAATTAGCAAAAAACTATCCAACATAGGTTAAAAACATAGTTTTCGTCGAAATGGCTCAAGAGATTCTTCTATAGATGAAATTTATACCCATTTCACATATATATGTCCAGAAAAATACTGTACAGGCGGTAATAAGCCGAGAAATACCAAAAAATGGCCATTTTGAGCAGGTTCAAAAACTATTTCTTATATGAGTACTTACCTTTGTTAACTATCTCGCTTTTGCTGACTTTTAAAAAAGCTTTCAAGTATGATGAATGAAATCAAGATAGTACTAGTTGTGTACGTTACAAAATTCAAGTCAATATTTCGCGGAGAAATAAGCATGGCCACCAGCAGCATTTAATTTATATATTAATATATCTCATCGGTTCGTATAGATATGTGTTCAGATGAGGTGTAATAATACTCATGTATTGTGGGACTTGCAGAAATTTATTTTAAGAAGATCGCACGGCTTTCTTGTATTACTCTTTGGGCAATAAGTAGTAACCACTTACTGCAGCAAGCATTTAAAATGAAGCATTACTTAACGAGTTTTTGTACGACAAAACAGGAATTGAGCTGATTTTGGTTTATTATTTCCAATAATAAGCCTACGTGATCGTATAGCAAAAAATTTTATAACCCCCCCTCAAACTTTGTCGCTTTACGTTTCAAGGTGCGTAGAATCCAAATTTGCAATGTCCGTCCGCCGTCCGCCGTCCGGGCCATAAAAGGCCTAAGAATTGACTTTAAAAAAACCCGTTCTTTCGCACATAGACTCCATTTGGGGTCTAGTTGGTCCTAACGTTTAACCATCCCGATCGCTTTACTCGCATAGATGCTATGGGCCAAAAACGGGCGAAAAAGTGTCTTTTTCGAGGTTTTGAGTGTTAGACTGACGTGTTAAAACTCCAACCTGCTAAGCCACAACTGCGCAAGCTAATATTCCACGGTTAGGATAGCAATGGGCAGTAGGTCTTCGCAACTGAACACTTTAGGACCAGATCATGCACGACCACAACTGCACGACCTAATAATTATTATTCTCATGTTAGGACAAAATTCACTTATCTCAAAATGCACAACTTTCAAATGAATGTTGATGGAAAAATATGAGTGATATGATAGTGTAAGCGTAATAGGGCGGTGAACCTCCGGTTGTGAGGTAACGAGACCTAGGGAGTACCTCCAGGGTGGCGTGGAAAACTTCCTACACTTGTATTGCTTTCGAATTTCATGTTCCTTCGAGGCATGAATATACGTTTTTTTCTAGGTCATATTTGTGTGTTAATACCAATGCTTTGCCTACGCATATTTAATAACAAATCCTCTCGAATTTTCGTACGTACTTAGACAATGATATTATTAAGGCAATGATTATTTGAATAGATAGGAGCTCAAATCGAGAAATATAAACATACGTATATGATTATAGAAGTATAGGTTTTGGCAACTCGAAATAGGACACGCCGAGGAGTCTGGACGGGCCTTATGACGTACGCAAGCCAACTAAAACTACTATCATACTCAATTGAAAAAATAATAAACCTTTGTGAAATAATTTGCAGCGTTTTTCAAATTGATTCGAACTTCAACTCAACAGGCGAGCAAGAGTTTTCAGTGTTGAATTCACTCTATTCATGTTTAATATTCTGTCAAAACCAGGAGTTTGTTGCAATTTTTAGGGATGGTTAGAAGATAGTTATCACTTTCCTACTCGCCGGGAAACTAAGTACAGGAAGTCATACAGTCGGTGTTCATCGGTCTCTTACTGACAGCCACCTGAAGAAACTTCTGGTCTAATGGATTCCTATACTTGAAAATCAAACAATCGAATAAAACAACCCCATCCTTCTAAGATGTGATACATCATGCATCCATGTAAAATGAATACAAGTAAGAAAAGTAGTGTGAAGCCTCGCACCAGATGTTTTCTTTTAAAATTTGGTAAAAGTTAGTTCTACAGTCTCTTCTCACCTACAAGATGACGTTTCAGAAACATTATTCGATAAACAGTGGTATCGTCGTATCGAATATCTAAAGTCCGATCGGAATCGCATGACGTTTAGTTAACATGATAATGATATCAAGAACGAAGTGACGATGTACGTAAATATAGTTTGTATCGAAATGTTCCTAACATTACCTACGTCGCTTTTTCGTACTATCCAACAGGCCTCTAAAGTCTAAAAGTTAACATTATCAGTTCTTTGTTGGGACTCTTTCTCTCTCTACTCTCTCGAAAATTTATGGATCGGTTAGTTTGCTTCGCGTTTTTCTCTTTCAGCGAACTTTCGTAGAAAGTAAAGCTATTGGGGTTGGCTCCAAAAAATTTAAAAAATTCCAGACATGCAGCGTGATCGTATGAGCAAATTTTCGTAAATTGTCGTATAATATTATGTTGCATTTTTTTTTTTTTAATTCAGGACTTTGAGTCGTAAGAAATAGTATTTTATAGCATTTTATAGCACAAAAAAATACGTTCTAAATAATATTCTGCAATTCTAAAAAGATTTAGGATTTTTTGCTATTTTGTGCAGTTATTATCTATTTTTTGGCAAACATTAATGAAAATTAAGTACATTATTCAGCATAAATTTGTGCATAAACTTGTTAATGATCCAGTTCATCGTTGATAAACTTATTTGAACTAAAATTCTGCTTAGCAACATGAATTTGACAATTTTTAAGAGTTTCTAGCCATTTTTAGTGATTTTTCAGCACATATTTTTGAAATTTAAGCAATCTAATGTGTTAAAAAAATTTTGGCCATCAAACCCATCCTTAAGTTTGGGAAGCTTGATTTTTTGGCGCAAGAAAGTAATTTTTATCTCAATCCTAAGGAGAGTGATCGTCTGGAAGGACACACATATATATGCGAGTATATATATATATACAGTGGAAATTAAGGTCGTTACAAGGATTTTACATTCGCGCATGCGCGGTAGCTAATTATGATACAATCGTGTTGAAATTGATATGAAATGATCAAATTGTCATCCCCCAACTATCACCCAAATTTGAGCGAGATCGGACAACTAGGGCGTGAAAAAATGGGAGCATAATGGAATTTACGTTTGCGCAGGCGCAGAGTGAAGTATTGATTTCGCAACAATGAAACTGACAGGGGACCGTCTATCCCCTAACCTGCACATTCCCTGAAAATTTCATTCAGATCGGATGAAAACTGTGAAAAATAAGCTTGTTACAAGGATTTCATATTGGCGCATGCGCAGTAGCTATTAATGGTACAACCCTATTGAAATTGTTATGAGACGATAAAATTGTTATCTCCCAATTATCGTCCGAATTTGAGCGTGATCGAACGACTTGGGCGTGAGAAAATGATGTTTGGTAGAATTTACGTTTGCGCATGCGCAGAGTGAGGTATTGAGTCAAAAACTATGAGACTGGTAGGAGACGGTCTACCCCCTAGCCCGCACATCCCCTGAAAATTTCATCCAAATCGGATGAAAATTGGAAAATAAGTTTTTTACAAGGATTTGCAGACACACGACAGACACACAGACACGGAACCAATGTTGAGCAGAATGGTCTAAAACGTAAAATGCGAGTGAAAATTTTGATTCTGGAGACCAAATTTTTTTTTACAATGCTTTCGCTACCTTTCAGGTAGACTCGGAAGCAATTATATATAATCATACCAGTGCAGAAACGCCTCAAGAATCATTCGGAATGAATTCGTAGGAGATGGACCCAGCTTCAGTTTCAAATTCCGCTTGAGCGTACTCAAAGGCAGCTCCCTCATCATCTCCGCGACGCGTGTCTCTTCTGGTAGGTACCAGTTCAGACCAGTTTAGAGACCTGAGCCTCTCTGGCACCAGTTCATCACAATGTCGAGTCCAGTGTGCGTGAGATGCTGACTGGATTTAGAGTGAAGAACGTTTTATGTAGTTTATGAGTTCGATACCGTAAAGTGAGAAGATCGTCAGCACACGGCTCTCCACTCTCCCTGAACAACGGTCTACAAGTCTCCGTTGGACCCAGTCCGTTGGCAATTCTAAGGGCAGATTTTTGATTCTTATGAACAGTTAGTGCTTTATGGGAACTTCTCCATAGAAGAAGTCCACATCTCATGTGGGACTCAGCTAAAGCTCTATAGATACTGAAAAGGATGGGACGGGAGACACAGTTGGACTCCTTCTTAAGACTAAATTCGCCCTGGCCAATTTCGGTACTAGATCCGCAATGTATGGTGACCAGTTGAGTCTACTGGATGTTAAATATATATATATATATATATATATATATATATATATATATATATATATATATATATATATATATATATATATATACAGGGTTATTCCCTCGCAGATGCAAAAAAATAATTTGGGTGAAACTACATCAAAAATGGAGTAAAATGCCGCCAACCGCATATTTTTATCTCAATCCGTACTTGAGATATGATTTTTTAAAGGTTTTTTTCGGGAATACCGTGTTTTTTCATTTTAAACTCGGATTTCTCCACTTTTCCTCACTTAATTTTAACTTTCAACCTCATTTTCGGTGTCAAAATTAAATTTCCTATAAGATGTACATGGGTTCTTAAAAAGTACCATCCGAAGACCCTCACATCAGCTCAAACATTGACGATTTTGAAAAAATAATATTTCTGAAAATCTTTAAAACTTTACTACTCTTTTAAAAAGAATCCTGGAAACTGGCAAATCTCATGAAAACTGCTTCATCTAATATGCTTTCCAACGGTATTATCAGTGTTACTTTTATTTTGTTATTTAGGGAAGAAAATAAGGTTTTAATGTTAAAAAATGTGGGTTTTTCAATGAAATTGTTGGTTTTCTCGAAAGATGACCCTCCATGAACCAACGAGTATGGGGTCGGTTTCTATGTATTTTTTCTCGCTGGATCGAATGGAAACTCTTGCAGATCTCTCAACTACGTTATAATCGAGTTTTACACTTTAATTAACAAGTTTTACCCCATAACACACTTACATTGAATCGTAACAAACAAACTAAACATTTACGATTTTAAGTGTAAAACTCGGTTATAACGGAGTTGGAGAGATCTACAAATGTTACCATTCGATACAGCGTGAAAAAATACATAGAAACCGACCCCATACTCGTAGATTCATGGAGGGTCATCTTTCGAGAAAACCAACAATTTCATTGAAAAACCCACATTTTTTAACATTAAAACATAATTTTCTCCACTAAATAACAAAATAAAAGTAAACTTGATTATACCGTTAGAAAGAGTATTAGACGAAGCAGTTTTCGTGAGATTTGCCAGTTTCCAGGATTTGTTTTGGAAGAGAAGTAAAGTTTTAAAGATTTTCAGAACTATTCTTTTTTCAAAATCGTCAATGTTTGAGCTGATGTGAGGGCCTTTGGATGGTACTTTTTAAGAACCCAAGTACTCTATTCTTATAGTAAATTTAATGCTGAATCCGAAAATGTGGTCAAAAGTTAAATTTGAATGAAGTAAAGTGGAGAAATTTGAGTTAAAAAGAAAAAAACACGGTTTTCCTGAAAAAAAAACTTTAAAAAATCATATCTCGAGAACGGATTGAGATAAAAATATGCAGTTGGCGGCATTTTACTCCATTTTTGATGTCATTTTACCCAATTTTTTTTTGCATCTGCGAGGGAATCACCCTGTATATATGAAAAAACGGTTTAACTCTTGGATTCATTTCAGAATGTCTCAAAACGGATTTAATTAAAAAACATTTTCGAAAATTTAGAATTTGAAAATTTTTGAGTCATTGTAATTCCACGAAAATTCGGTTAAAGAAATGTTTGCGTGTTTTTATAATTCTCTAAATCCAGTACCACCAAAGATGTAAAACTTGATAGACATCGGTCAAACCATAGGACCTGGATCTGCCTACAAGGATAAAAGTCTTGCCACAAATTAGCACTCCACTATGTCAAGCTTGCGAGGAGTACGAAGGGATTTTGGAACAGGTGGCCACGTCACAGTCCACGTTACAGTGGCGATCGTAAGGAATATTGCTTGAGAAAGGCACCCCGATTTCGGTTCAACCATTCCATTACCGACAACTCACTGACTCTTTTACTTATAGGTACATTGGCAACTTTTTCACCACATTAAATCTGTGTATATAATTGTTTAGCGACACTTGTTGAAACATATTTTGCCACACCATTTTTTTATACGAGGTTATGTAATTGAGAACCAATCAGTATTGATGAATTTTGTAATGCAAAAACTTAACGGACCGGGCAAATATTTTATTTATAGTTGAAGATATCAAAAAACTTTGAAGGTAACTCCCCTTTATTTTTGCGATATAACCAAGCGATTCCTGAAGTTTGCGCGTTATATATATATATATATATATATTATATATATATATATATACTCGGCGCTTCGGGCCTCGCAAGGGGGCTTCGCCCCCCTGGACCCCCCTAATCTATACTCGGCGCTTCGCGCCTCGCCGGATCTTTTCTCTTTTCTGCTGCGTAGAAAACGAGGATAATTTGCTATGCAATTCTTAGCCTGAATCAACTTAGTTTTGGAATGTAGCCAGGTACGTAAGGAGAGGGAAATTGGTAGCTTGAAATGTGAACATTTATCACATAAATCAAGCGCTTTCCAACGAGTGGCGAACGATTTTTGTGCGATGAAAAGTGCGGAAGTTTCATTCCCCTAACAACGGCTGGGTTGTACGTGAAAAACACTGAAATTGTGACACAATCTATAGCAACTACTCAACTACTCGGTTGTACGTGAAAATCATCTTTAATTTCGTTTGGGACGTTACAAAAAAAATTGTTGGGGGTCGGCCTAAGAATTGCATAGCAATTGATATATTAATTGCTATGCAATTCTTAGGCCGACCCCCAACAATTTTTTTTGTAACGTCCGTGACGCGAAGCGCGAGTTCGTGGGTTCGAATCCCAGTCAGGCTTGAAAATTTTTTTATATCCAAATTTTATTATATCCATTTTTTAATGTAAAATGAACGAATAAAAATGTACAAAAGAGAAAAAAACGACTTTATTTTTTGAGCGTTTTCAGGCTAAGAATTGCATAGCAAATTATCCTCGTTTTCTACGCAGTACAAAAGAGAAAAGATCCGGGGGGTCCAGGGGGCGAAGCCCCCCGGCGAGGCGCGAAGCGCCGAGTTATATATATATCATTCTAGACGATAGCTCTCCTTGGGATTGAGAAAAACATTCCGTTCTTGCACCAAAAACCAAGCTTTCCAAACGAAAGGTTAAACTTTTGGCCAGAAATATTTGGGCACATTAAATTGGTCAAATGTCAAAAAATATACCTACTTAAAAAAAATCACTAAAAGTGGCTGACATGAATTTCAGTTAAAAAAAAGTTTATCAATGATGAACTAGAACATTTAAAAAATTATGCATAACTTTATGCTGAAAACTGTGCTCAATTTCATTAATACTGGCCGAAAAGTAGATAAAAACTGCAAAAAAACTAGAAATCTAAAATCTTTTTTGAATCACAGAATATTATTTTGAAGAGTTCCAGCACGTATTATTAGAACGTAATTAACCATTTCTTTTCACTCGAAGTCCTCAATTTTTAAAACAATGTAACATAATATATTACGGGAATCTAAGAAAATTAGCTCATAAGATCATGATGCATGACTGGAACCTTTTTATAATTTTTAATTATTTTCAATTGTGAAATCAAATTTTGATTATCAAGCGCCACAGTGGCGCTACAACTCTTAACTCTCGTTTTTCAAATAGGAACCGCCATTTTTTATTGCAGATTCAAAGCCCACATAAAATTTCATGGAAAAATGACCCACCACTCGAATTTTCGCGGGCGCCAATTGTAAAATATCGAATATTTGAAGAGATTCAATTGCCATGTGTGATATGTGATCTTTGCGTATTTTTTCACGCTGAATTACCTGGTGATGTTGTTTTTTTCAACATTGGCAACATCAACTCCAAAAATAGCCAAAAAAATGGATTTTTCAGTACTCCAAGCTGTGAAAAGGAGTAGGAAAATGTGCTTTTTTTTTTTTTTTTTTTTTTTTTTTTGAGCCATGCCTAAATTTTAGACACCCTGTATATGCAATACGATACTTCTGTATGGCTAAATGTATATTGCACGATGCCTATTAAACAATAAAAACTCCGAAATGTTCTTCATGGAAATTGGTTTGAGGCATTATGAAAATATTCCTGGGGCCTATTTCATAAAGCAACAAGTGACAAGTTATAAGCCAATTTTATTTTCAAGTTGTAAAAAAATGAGTTTGCAAGTGTTTCATAAATGTACAAGTGTAGGCTTGTAATGCACTGTGAAAATTAACAAGTGTACAGGCGAATTTGGACAAGTTACAAGTGTTTCCCCATCATTTTGAACAAGTCAGTGTTTCACAGGTGTAAAAATGGCCGATTTTTAACCTACGTCCGTTCACCTGTAAAGCTGTTATTTTCCAGCATTTTGAGTTGACAATTTTTTGATGAAAAAGCAGACAAGAAAGAAGCATTCAGCGTAGAAGACGCCAAAGATTTTTTCGGCCACGAATCAACGCTCATTTCGTGGGTATTTTTGAGTTTAACAAGAGATTTAAGACGTCTTCCGGGAGCCTTGAAAGATTCAAATGGTGCGAGACCCTGTGCAACTCTTCCTGATCGGGTATTGAGGATCTCCTCATCATTGAAGAACAAACTGAAGTGTGAAGATCAACTCGAAGTTACAGATGACATTCCTAACCCAGCAACATTAAGACTTGATGAACTGATTAATCATTTCCGCTGAATGAAAGAGAAAAATCCGATTATGCCAGCCATCAGAATAAGTTGAAATCAAATACACACTTTCTCCACTTTTCAGTTTATAATTTGTCTGTCTTCCCATCATTACACCTTGTCATATACGATAAATATCCTATCGTGTACTTAACACCGTTTTTATATTATGATTCGCTGACAAAACTTCAATTTTGGCGTCCCACTTAACGTTGTTCATTTCGTTTGTACCCACACGCCATTTTTCTTTTCTGCTACACTTGTAAACTTAGCTTCACAAGTGTAACTTTTCTACACTTGTACTCTTTGTTTTGGTGAAACACTTGTTCTAGTTTACCGAGCATTACAAGTACCTGCACTTGTTAACTAGTACACTTGTAACTTGTTGTTTTATGAAATAGGCCCCTGAAGTTTAGCACAAGAAGTGCACTGCGAAGTGTAGCGGGTACAGCTAGCACTAAAATAATTAACTATTGTTGCCTTAACTAGGTATTCTGCTTCCGAGTCTACCCAAGGGAAGCTGAAACATTGTTTTCACATTCGGGAGATAAAACAATTGATATCTACAAAATCAAAATTTAGACCATTC
The DNA here is from genome assembly GCA_030762985.1 of Adelphocoris suturalis. Classification (NCBI taxonomy): domain Eukaryota; kingdom Metazoa; phylum Arthropoda; class Insecta; order Hemiptera; family Miridae; genus Adelphocoris; species Adelphocoris suturalis. The sequence continues at coordinate 86,958,104 of CM061045.1, forward strand.
TGAACAACCGAGTTTCGTGTCTGTCTGTGTGGGCGGGGCGACGGCAACGGCCTCGATGTTCCCGTCTGGTTCGAGGAGTGAAAGTCCGACCACCTAAATTCTCCCGTTCGCTTTGCCCTTGCAAGATAACGATTAGGCGAAATGTTCCCGGAGCGACATGAAATCCGGGAGTGGTAGGAGATGCGCTGGGTCGCCTACCGCGTCCAGTTTTACTTTGACCTTCCAAGATGATGTCCTCGGTCTAACCTCAGTATTGTGACGGGTGTTAGTCAGGGTTGCCAGGTTAAATAAGGGCCAGTTTGTCAATCAAATTTATCCAATGGATAAGGGGGATTTATCCGACGGGGGTGATTGATGTTCATGTCAAGTTCATGTCAAAAATTGTGATGGTTCTCAATGCACATCCTGCACGGAATTGTCGAGAGTGGAAAATGCCAAATACTTGGGAATTTACTTTGACCAACACCAACACCTAAAATGGCATAAACAAATCTATGAGGTTGCGAAAAAATTGCGCAAGCTGTTCTATGTTTTTGCAAAACTCAAATGTTAAAAATGACATATATTGCTCTGGTTGAGTCAGTAATCACTTACTGCCTTCCTGCTTGGAGTGGTGCATACCCTACTCCACTAGAGCAAATAAAAGTAGCACAGAAAGTACTTGTAAGAAAAATATCAAAGGCTCAATTCAATGCTCACACAGCGCCCCTGTTCAAAAAATTACAAGTACTCCCCTTTGAAATGATAGCAGATACCCAGAGCATTAAACAGGTCATTAGAGATGGTTCATTCTTGCTACCCCAACACACAGCTGATACTAGATCGAAACATCAATTAAACCTAAAGCAACCGAAATTAAGAACTACCCTTGCACAAAATAATTATATATATGAAGACATTTCCACTTTTAACAAACTTCCAACAAAACTTAAAGAAAAATTACTTGCAACCAATAACAAAACTGTTAATAAAGAATTAAAAAATTATTTTTTAAGCTTCCTGTTATAATATAAAATATTGCTGAGTAAATAGAAAATACAAATAAATTAATATAGAAATAAGAGCACAGTAAATTAGGTTTAAATTTATGAACTTCGCTATGTGATCAACACCCTATGTATGTTTAATTTAATTCTCGCTATCCTTATCGGCTAATACCATGACAATCCCCTACCACGGACTTGTCGATCGTGAATTCGTTGACTCTTTCGAATATTGGCTGGGTTTACTGGCAAAGAATTATTTATTAGTAGCAATTTCTCCCTTTAGCAATAAATTAAGCACCGATCGGTTCTTCATTCGCCAAGGTAAAGCTCGCTAATTAGGCCGGTAAAGACTGCACAAAAATGAAAATGTTTGGTTGGGTACAATAAGCAGCTGCAGTAAAAATTATCGACCTTGAAATAGTCAGAAGGAGAGACTACATATTTGGAGACAGCCTTCCCTCTGTTATATCGTAATTGCAGCAGCAAGGAATGTATTATGGATGAATTTGATGAGTTATGATTGTGTTCTTTCATTTAGTCATAGATAGTTTCATTGCCTAGATGTAATGGTTATAGATTAGATACAAATAAAATAAGTTTTATGAAACTGAAATGTATTGATGGAGAAGAAATATGTAAGAAGAATTGTAAAAATGGAGGATTGGACGGGATTCTATGTGAATGAGACTGACGATGTCGTCTACTTATGATCGAATCAGTTCTACCAACAGCGTTAGCAAGCGGCGATGCCGTCCCGGTGTTGATTGGTGCCCACAGCACTAACTAAAGAAATCTAGATTTCCAAAACTATCGGAACGAATTGTTTTCAACAACCTGCTGATTTCAACAATAAAAATTTGAGATTCAAGCACCTCTACTGCGAAGCAATAGAATCCATATTGGGGATTAATTTCCAGTTACTTATTACTATTCTTTTCTTTTTTTTTCTTTCTAAAGTGTCTTTTTATTTTCTTGAGAAGTGTTGTTCTTTGTACTTATTTAAATATGGAAATAAAGCGATAAAAAAAAAAAAAAAGATTATCCATCCCTAGTTAAACCTATCTGGCGTTTCAATTTATCTGGTCCCTAGATGGCTGGATAACAATTATAACTGGAGGTTCATGATATATCTACTTACAGCTTTCTAACCTCAAACAAGTTTGATTGTATTTATTTTTGTACCTTCCAATGGAATGATATTTGGGGATTTGTCTTCAAATAGCGGCAACGGCGAAGATTCTATCGTAGAATAATTCGATGAATGGAATGTAGACTGTATATACCAAGTAAGACCCCGTGTAGATCACTTACTAATATGGGACGAGCGCGTATTGTTATTGAGGTTTCGGTTGGACAAAGATACCGTTCTTTACATTCTAACACAGATCGAAGATGAAATTAAGTCCACAACTTACTGATCACAATAATTCATTCATAGTAATTCAAGTTGCAATATCGCAAGGGCCGGTTTATCAATCACATTTATCCAATGGATAAGGGGGATTTATCTGAGGGGTAGCGTTATCCTCCAGATAGCACGATAGGGGGTGTTTATCCATCCCTAGTTAAACCTATCTAGCGTTTCAATTTATCTAGTCCCTAGATGGCTGGATAACAATTATAACTGGTGGTTCATGATATATCTACAGCTTTCTAACCTCAAACAAGTTCATTTATTTACAAAACTCTTAATTGAATCTCGTTTGATTGTATTTATTTTTGTACCTTCCAATGGAATGATTTTTGGGGATTTGTCTTCAAATAGCAGCAACGGCGAAGATTCTATCGTAGAATAATTCGATGAATGGAATGTAGACTGTATACACCAAGTAAGACCCCGTGTAGATCACCTACTTATATGGGACGAGTGCGTATTTTTATTGAGGTTTCGGTTGGACAAAGATACCGTTCTTTACATTCTAACACAGATCGAAGATGAAATTAAGTCCACAACTTACTGATCACAATAATTCATTCATAGTAATTCAAGTAATATCGCAAGGGCCTGTTTATCAATCACATTTATCCAATGGATAAGGGGCATTTATCTGAGGGATAGCGTTATCCTCCAGATAGCACAATAGGAGGTGTTTATCCATCCCTAGTTAAACCTGTCTGGCGTTTTAAATTATCTGATCCCTGGACGGCTGCATAACAATTATAACTGGAAGTTACTGACATATCTAGAGCTATCTAACCTCAAACAAGTTTCTTTAATTACAAAAATCTTATTTGAATCTCGTTTGATTGTATTTATTTTTGTACCTTCCAATGGAATGGATATTTGGGGATTTGTCTTCAATTAGCAGCAACGGCGAAGATTCAATCGTAGCATAATTCGTTGAATGAAATGAACACCGTGTATACCATGTAAGACCCCGTGTAGATCACCTACTAATATGGGACGAGTGCGTATTTTTATTTAGGTTTAGGTTGGACAAAGATACCGTTCTTTACATTCTAACGCAGATCGAAGATGAAATTAAATCCACAACTTACTGATCACAATAATTCATTCATAGTAATTCAAGTTGAAATATCGCAAGGGCCGGTTTATCAATCACATTTATCCAATGGATAAGGGGCATTTATCTGAGGGATAACGTTATCCTCCATCCGTCCACCGTTCAAAGGTTTTTTCCAAAACTACTGGGCCAAAGTTTACTAACTGGCTCAAAACTCGTTCATCGGCCGGGGAACGTGCATGTAGTCTCGACATCATTTTCACTCAACCTCAGGATTCAACATTTAAGAGAATATAAAGTAAATTGTGAAAAAATAAATAATTAAAAATAAAAAGGATGATTTTTTGGCTCATTTTAAAGCTATTACTTTCTGAGAATAAAGTATTTCTGAGAATTCAACAAAGCCACCTGGGATGCGTTCATCCATACGACATCTGGCTGATTCTCAGAAAAAGTGCGCTTTTCATGAAACTGGCGCATTACAAAAGATTGACGTGTGATGGAACGAACTTTTTTTTGCTGACAGTTAGTATCCCCTCCCATCTTCTATAAGTACATATGATATGCCCTCAAAAATGTACGTTTAACGTTCAAATGAAACGTTAAACATGAAAAATGTCAGTAACGTGGATGTAACCAGGTCAATTTTTGTGTATTCAACCATCTGTTAAGTCCAAGTACAGTTGAGATCGAGAGACGAAGCGCCTAACTCCAATATCTGGGCATATCCATCAATGATTTCCACGGCTTTTGAATTTCTTAATGCTTTTTAGATTCACCTGTGAGTTCTCTAAACTTTGTAATCGAAAAAATTGTCAGTAGAATGGGCGAATGGGGATATGCTCACCGATTTCCCAAAGAGAAGAATTCGGGACTTTTTGGGGGTTCATGTTGTGGTGGCAAACCTGACTGACAAGATTCCTGCCCCCTTCCGTGCTTGAGTGATGACAGTCGTCCGCCAACAGGCCAGCAGTGCACTCCCAGATGGCCGTACTTTTATTCAGGTCAGTAAAATGCCTCAATGATATACCTTTAAAAAACATAGACTGCACTTTTTTTCTTTTTTGCTGACATTACACTATTTGAGATTGGAACATGCAAGCTCAACTTTTCCTGTCTGCCATCACAGTCAAAGAATTGAGAGAGTTTGAAAGTCCATTTGTCAGTAGCATGGATGAATCATGGTCAGTAGCATGGAAACTTCATTAATCCATGCTATGGACAATAATTCTTAATACAATAATTCTTCATAATTATTCTTCATAATTCTTAATACAATGAACAAGGCAGTGAATTTGACCTTTAAACTATTTCACCAATGCTCCACCATCGCTTTACAGAGAATCTGAATGATTCAAATCGTTTTTTAAAAATATTTTTGAGACTGGTCTATATTTTGGGGAAATATTTTTATATTTCCTTTAATTATTTATAGAGGCTCCATTATCTCCATCAGCTCCAATATCTGATCCATATTGCTTCTCTATTTCTTTTTGCAGACTGATCATGGCGGCTCTAAGGAGGTTCACAACTGCTGAGTTGAGAGAACGAAAAAGACTTGCTGAGCGGCCGAGAAGAGAGCGAAGACAGCAAGACAATGAATTGAAGACATAGGACATGCTGAAGCGTCACCTGGCATACGAAATGAGGAAAAAACAAGGTATTAAGAAGCTCATCCACAAGACGTCTCAGAGGGAACAGCGGGCTCAGAGGAAAAAGTTGAAGGAAGAGAAAAGAAGAAGCAGAGCAAAAGATAAACATCTCTGCCACCATTCCAATTCATTGTCGGATCATCCAGATCAACTGCCAAACCCTGCTGTAAGTCATAGCAGAAAAGCAGCAGGTCGGAAGCAAGTGGCCCACTACCATTCTAAAGTTGCAAGAGACTAGAAAAAAGAAAAATCGCTAATCAAAAACTCAAGAAGCTCCTTGACAATAATACAAGAGTTGATATTTCCGGCTCAAACGAAAGTACAATCAGCATTCGACCAGCACAAACACCAAGGTGAAAGCTGCCCTTTCTGACAATTCACCTGCTGGAAGAGAATCGCTGAAGAGAAAGCTTTTTGTTGGGGAGGTTTTGCAGCGACAATGCTCATCAAGCATCTCTAAAATTAATCTAAAGGACAGGAAAACTTTTATTAGGCTGGTTGGCTGTGAAACAATTCAAAAAATGAAATGCCTCAAGACAGCTGAAGAAGTATTATCACTCAGGTCACTCAAGTCCCGAAGGAGTGGTGGGATTGTTAGAGCTGGAAAATTCTTGCAAGACATGCGGGTCCAGGTGTGCCAATTTTTGGAAAATTATGAGAATAGCCGCTGCTGAACGGGAAACAGAGATTTTGTGCTGTACAAAAAGCGTCGCTTGCAAAAAAGATACGAAAAACGTTTGGAAAAAGTATGTGAAGGAGAACTCTTACCTAAGTTACACCACCTTTTGCCGCTTCCGTCCTATAAATATTGTGAGTGCGTCTTTCACTTCAAGGGACACATGCTTATGCCAAAATCATGAAAACTACCGGTTCCTACTGCACGGCCTTCGCACTCACAATGTAATCAAACATTCCTCAGTGAGCAACCTCCTCAAAAGCTTGTGCTGCGAGGAATCAAACGATCTGTGCCTGATGAGAAAGTGCAGGTATGCACAAAGCCATCGAAATATATCTGTTTGATGATGCTGTGAACTTTCTTAAAATATTTTCAATAAAATGTTGTTAAATGTTAGTTGTTGTGATCTTATTTTCCTCAGATTTTTATGATTTTTGTCAGTGTTGTGGAGCTATTGTCCGTAGTGTGGGTCTATCAAAATTCAATTTCGTTTTTTGGTTAAAAAAAGAGATCTTGATCTCTGGAAACTGATTCAAACTATCAGGCTCCACCATATAATCCAATTAAAAAAGAAAAAACCTGATTCTGAGCACCTAAGTTTTTTGAGATTGTGGAAGCTGAAAAGTGCACTTCTTCTGAGAATCAGCCATCTGCAGTCTGGAACTATTAAGATTAATATAAGACCCAGAGGTCGTCTTGGGGCCTACAATTGTGCGAGAGATATGAGAATGGGACGGAAGATGTACCCCTTTCCTTCGAACGGCCCTCACTCACTAATCTACACCCTGAGGGAAACAGGATTCCTATTGAGAGGGAATAATTCCCTTTCAAATGAGGGGAAATTCTCTTACCCGCCTATCTTAGACGAAAGGGGAATGTAAAGATTTTACATTTGATTTTCGAGGCTTTCCCCTTTTCAAGGATGAATGAGAATCAAGAGACCTCTCATCTGTCACGTCCGAGGTCGTTGTGTAATAATTGCAATTAAATTAGTACCGAAAATTAAAACTAATTCAGTAACCAAAATGTGTCGTCCGATGAAAAGCCGAGATGAAAACGAATGAGACAAAATGCGTTTATAGAAATGATTTAAAAAAAAAAGAGGGAAGATGGGAGCTGGTAGGAGGTCAGTAACTAAGCAAAGACGAGGTCACGCAAGTGAGACCAGATGCAGACTGGCTTAATCGGGAAAATTTCCTTCTTAACTTGGCACTCATGAAAAGTGACCAAGAAGAGGTCATCCCGCCTGTCCTCGCTATAGGTAAAAAGGAAGGAGTTCTCATATCTCTCGGAGTGTAGTAACAAATGCTTTGATTCGTGGCGGTTGAGTGGGTAGCACAGTTGGACTTAAATCATATTATACAGGGTGATTCCCTCGCAGATGCAAAACAAAATTTGGGTGAAACTACATCAATAATGTAGAAAAATGCCGCCAACTGCATATTTTTATCTCAATCCGTTCTCGAGATATGATTTTTTAAAGGTTTTTTAAGGAAAACCGTGTTTTTTCTTTTTAAACTAAAATTTCTCCACTTTACTTCATTCAGTTTTAACTTTAGACCATGTAGTGGATTTATATATGTTTTTACTTGGCGTCGGTAGACCAAGTGGGACATTTATATTCTGATTATGCGGTTAGTCCCCGTGTTATTCCTGTAAGGAATGTGGGCGAATCCGTCAAGGTCAGCTTGCTTGGCGGAATGAACTGAGAGATAGTTCGTGTCGCAGCCGCGTGGAGCACTGGGCTCGCATAGTGGGTGCTGGGTTCGATCAGTTTGGTACTGAGCCGTTTTGTAATATTCCGGCCTAAGATTTATATCTGTAGGAGGAATATGTTGAGCTTGGTTGAGGTACTGAAAAGTATCCTTCGTTTTTTGTACATTTGGAGTGTATTTGACACTCGGATCGGCCGGGTAGGCTTGTGTCGAATATCGTGGGTATTCGGACAGCTTGGTCGAATCGTAATGATTGACTTCAGAGCGGGTCTGAAAGGTATCCTCGATCTTTTGTATAGGCGAGGCTTGATCTAACGTTTCCTTAGCGAATACGTTAGGTGAGAAGGCGATCTCGTCGTGAGGATCGAGCCTTGCGCCGTCGCTGGGACCGGCGGATTGGCCGGGTAGCCTGTAGGTAGCGCTACGGGGCTAAGAGGCCCGGCTTCGCCGTCGTCTGCCTCCCCTTGCATGAGGAAATAAGACGGCCGACGTTCCATCGAAATAGCCGAGTTATTAGCTCATTTCGATGCCTCTATGTACAGAAATAGAGGGTTTAGGAAGGTGGACTCGCTTGACAGAGCTTCTTTCCTTTGCTCGTATGTCAGGGTCCTACCTTGTAGTCTTGAAAAAGACTTCCTTGGACGGTAAATTAGAGCGGATGAGCAGAGTAATTTACCGGCGTATCCCGGCGGTCGGTGACGAGCCTAGTGCTACGAAACCCGGGTGATACGGCTCGGAACGTCCCTCGGGCGTACGATCTAAAGAGAATATCGATAGATGTACCGGGTGGCGTCCTGACAGATGAACTACGTTGGGCAATGAGCAGGATGAATAATCACTGGACTCGTAGATGCCAATGCGAGATCTGTGTGGAGAGAAGGCAGGCCTTGTAGAAAGCAGTAGGAAGCCGTTCTTGGGATGAACTCGGGATGCAGAAGGTTCGTCAGCGTAGAGCGTGTAGAAATCTTCGTACTTCGAGGTGTCGTCGTCGAGAGCGGAGAGTAGAATGAATTTCGGAGGGCTCCGAGCGGGGTCTTTATAGGGAGGTGGCCGCCTCCTGCCGCCTCCTGATTGGTCCGCTTAATTTCATTAATTCGACTGTGTAATCTCATTGGCTCGCACATTGTTTTCTCAGTATCTGCGAGTATGATAGCTGAGCTGGTCCTCCGGGGTGCTTACGAGCGTCCGTCGCGGAGCCGACGACCTTGAGTTTAGCCGGGGACCTCGGGTGCTTTCTCTGCGTCAGTTGTTCAGACGGGTCCCCGGGGTGGCTGCTGGACCAGAGGTGGTTGCTTGCCGCCTCTTGGTTGGTTCGCCTATTGTCTCTCGTGTAATCAGTGTTTCTGATTGGCGAGTAGGCTTGTTTGAATTGTCCTTGTTAGTTTTAGAGGACGTTTGATTTTCTGTTTGAGTTTTCTCGTTCAAGGCGACTTGGTTCGAGATACTTGTCGCATCTCTCTCGCCCAGTAAGTGTCTAGGGAGGTCGCCTTGTATGTTATTAGTTAATATTTCACTTTTGAGAGAGAAATTCGTATTTTCTCTCTGGTGAAATATTTTGTTTGACGGAGTTATAACTCGACGTCTTGTAAATATTTTTGTGTTGTGTCTACCTCTTTTTGGTAGCCCTGAAAAGGGCTGTTGACAAGAGGGGGTGGTTTTCACCACAGACCACATTTTCGGAATCAACATTAAATTTATTATAAGAATAGTGTACTTGGGTTCTTAAAAAGTACCATCCATAGGCCCTCACATCAGCTCAAACATTGACGATTTAAAAAAAAAGAATATTTCTGAAAATCTTTAAAACTTTACTACCTACTCTTCCAAAACGAATCCTGGAAACTGGCAAATCTCATGAAAACTGCTTCGTCTAATACTCTTTCCAACGGTATAATCAAGTTTACTTTTATTTTGTTATTCAGTGGAGAAAATTATATTTTAATGTTAAAAAATGTGGGTTTTTCAATGAAATTGTTGGTTTTCTCGAAAGATGACCCTCCATGAACCTACGAGTATGGGGTCGGTTTCTATGTATTTTTTCACGCTGTATCGAATGGTAACATTTGTAGATCTCTCCAACTCCGTTATAACCGAGTTAACCGAGTATGTGTGTTATGGGGTAAAACTAGTTAATTAAATTGTAAAACTCGATTATAACGTAGTTGAGAGATCTGCAAGAGTTTCCATTCGATCCAGCGAGAAAAAATACATAGAAACTGACCCCATACTCGTTGGTTCATGGAGGGTCATCTTTCGAGAAAACCAACAATTTCATTGAAAAACCCACATTTTTTAACATTAAAACATTATTTTCTCCCCTAAATAACAAAATAAAAGTAAAATTGATAATACCGTTGGAAAGCATATTAGATGAAGCAGTTTTCCTGAGATTTGCCAGTTTCCAGGATTCTTTTTGAAAGAGTAGTTAAGTGTTGAAATTTTTCAGAAATATTATTTTTTCAAAATCGTCAATGTTTGAGCTGATGTGAGGGTCTTCGGATGGTACTTTTTAAGAACCCAAGTACACTATTCTTATAGGAAATTTAATGCTGATACCGAAAATGAGGTTGAAAGTTAAAAGTAAATGAGGCAAAGTGGAGAAATCCGTGTTTAAAATGAAAAAAAAAAACACGGTATTCCTGAAAAAACCTTTAAAAAATCATATCTCGAGAACGGATTGAGATAAAAATATGCGGTTGGCGGCATTTTACTCCATTTTTGATGTAGTTTTACACAAATTTTTTTTTTTGCATCTGCGAGGAAATCACTCTGTATATTATATTGATTTAATCGCGTCTTGGGGTGCTCATCCAGAAATGGGTGAGCACCCTTGGGAGGCCGCCATGGTGGTCGGGTCCGGGCTCGGCAATTCTTACCAATTTTACCTCTTGATTGATAAAAATGATTCAGTACCTACAGGCACACCCCCGGCCGATCTAGGTACTCTAGTACAGTAGTTTTGAAAAAAGCTTGTGTTCAAGAATATCATACTTGGAAATTTCGCAAAAAAATAATGAAAATCTGTTTTGGTTTGACCTTTTTGTTAAGGCTTGTTCTGAAGATATTTTAATGGTTCTCAATTGGTGTGACACCCTGTATAGGTACTAGTTGCTCGAAGTTCATACAGTTAAGTAATTTATATATACATTTAATCAAAATTCTATGTGTAATCCCTTCATCGGTTTGCATCGTCCATTAATGTAACAATAATGACGAATCAGTCCAAAGCATTGGTGAAGTCCATTTATCTTATTGAGCAGGTTGTATATCAAGGTTTCTCCTGGCCTAACATTCTTGTCATGCTAAGGTGTACGAGTGTATGAGTAGGTCCAATCTACAGGGTGTCCCCAAAGTAACCCCCTCCACGAGCTGTTTTCAACAATTGTTGATGTATCAAAGTGAAACTTGGAGAGAGTTTTAGGAGTGTCTCATACCAATTTTTAAGCAAAGAAAAATATACAAAATTTTTTTGACTAAGTGCATTAGGAGGGTAGGTAGGTAGGTATTTTCCAAATTCAGAAAAAAACAATTTGTCCATTTTTTGCCGAGTGAAACCACATTTTAACGATTTGTTTAGCGCTGAACACGATGGGATAACCAGAATTGCGATATCTTATTCCGTTCTTGGATCGGAGCTGATGACCAAGAGGAAGCGTGATTTTTTCTAAAGATTGGTTGGTCATCTTAGAAAAAATTGTGCTTCTTCTTGGTTCATCAGCTCTAATCCGAGAACGGAATAAGATGTGGCAATTCTAGTGACACAATCGTGTTCAGTACTAAAAAAATCTTTAAAATGAAGTGTCACTCGAAAAAAATGTATATTTTTTAAAAAGAATCCCTACCTAACCAATACTCCCCCCCCCCCCCTTGGGGAGTCCAAAAATCTTTGTTTTCTTTCTAATTTTTATCTGCTTAAAACTTAGTATCAGGCACTCCAATAACGTTTGGGAGGTGGACTCGCTTGACAGAGCGTCTTTCCAATGCTCGTATGTCAGGGTCCTACCTCGTAGTCTTGAAAAAGACTTCCTTGGACGGTAAATTAGAGCGGATGAGCAGAGTAATTTACCGGCGTGCCCACAGCGGTCGGTTACGAGCTTATTGCTACGAAACCCGGGCGACACGGCTCGGAACGTCCCTCGGGCGTACGATCTAAAGAGAATATCGATAGATGTACCGGGTGGCGTCCTGACAGATGAACTACGTTGGGCAATGAGCAGGATGAATAATCACTGGACTCGTAGATGCCAATGCGAGATCTGTGTGGAGAGAAGGTAGGCCTTGTAGAAAGCAGTAGGAAGCCGTTCTTGAGATGAACTCGGGATGCAGAAGGTTCGTCAGCGTAGAGCGTGTAGAATTCTTCGTACTTCCAAGTGTAGTCGTCGAGAGCGGAGAGTGGAATGAAATTCGGAGGGCTCCTAGCGGGGTATTTATAGGGAGGTGGCCGCCTCCTGCCGCCTCCTGGTTGGTCCGCTTAATTTCATTAATTCGACCGTGTAATCTCATTGGCTCGCACATTGTTTTCTCAGTATCTGCGAGTATGATAGCTGAGCTGGTCTTTCGGGGTGGTTTCCCCACGTCCGTCGCTGCGACGGGGTCCCCGGGGGTGGCTGACGACCTTGAGTTTTTCTGTTTTGAGATTTCTCATTCAAGGCGACTTGTTTCGAGATGCTTGTCGCATCTCTCTCGCCCAGTAAATGTTTGGGGAGGTCGCCTTGTGTGTTATTAGTTAATATTTCACTTTTGAGAGAGAATTTAGTATTTTCTCTCTGGTGAAATATTTTGTTTGACGGAGTTATAACTCGACGTCTTGTAAATATTTTTGTGTTGTGTCTACCTCTTTTTGGTAGCCCTGAAAAGGGCTGTTGACAAGAGGGGGTGGTTTTCACCACAGGGGCCCCCCCAAGACGTCGTGTTATTAACGACGACGCCGGCTGGGGTGTTTCGAGCGCCGTCACCCACCTCTCGTCGAATTTGGTAGAGGGGACGTGCCTTCTGGCAGATTTTCGGGGAGTCTCCTCCTTATTTTCTGCCTGATTTTTGTTTAGTGACACAGCTTCGTCTGTTTTCAGAGTGTAAGCTGGTTTTATTTGCTGTTTGGGAACTTTTTTTGTATGTTCGCCAATTTGCACTGTAACCGAAAACTTATCTCTTTTAACCACTTTGAATGGTCCCGTGTAAGGACATTGCAGAGAGGTGAGCTGTGTGGGCACTCTGATATAGACATGTGTACATGTATCCAAATTTTTGGGCATGTTTACGGCATATTTCGTATTATTATGTTTAATATGCGTAGGCCGGAAGAAGAGAGGCTCCGAAAGGTTTGTAGAAGTTACGAAAATGTCTCCTGGGAGTGGTACGTCAATTCCGTAAACTTTTTGGAACGGTGTAGTTTCCGTTGCTGGGTCTACTGCCGTACGCATGGCGAGTAGTACTTTTGGTAGGGCGTCGAGCCAATTTTCGTTTTGTGCTTTGAGAGCCTCTTTCAGAGATCTATTTCTGCGTTCTACCATTCCGTTTGTTGACGGTTTGTATGGTAACGTGTGGGTATGTTTTACTCCGAGACGTTCCATAATGGAATTAAATAGATCTGATTCGAATTGTGTGCCTTGATCACTTGTGATGTATTTAGGTACGCCTTTTGAAGCTACCCAAATATTGATAAAGGCGTTTGTGATCGTGGCTGTTTCGATGTTGTTAAGAGGGACTGCCTCTAGCCAACCCGTTGCTCTATCGACCATCATTAGAATGTAACGTTTCCCTCCTTTAGCTAAAGGTAAAGGTCCGGTAATGTCAACGTGTACATGTGAGAATTTGTTAGCCGTTTCAAATTCGGAGTAAGCGAGCTTCACGGAGCGAGTGATTTTTGCTCGTTGGCAAGTCTCGCACGCTCGGACCCAGTTGGAGACATCTGCACGGAGTCCGTGCCAAAAATATCTTTGTTTAACTTTATACACTGTAGAGTGTATACCTGGGTGTCCCAAATTGTGAATTTGGCTGATTATTTCTTGCCTTATTTCGTTTGGAATATAAGGTCTTGGGTGTCCTAGGTCTAGGTTACACCAAATTTCTCCTTGCGGAAATTCGACTCGTGTGAGTTTCAATTTGTCCTCTGCGTTAGGAGGAGAACGAATTTGTGCATTTGAAATGTGCAGTAGAAGATTGCACTCTATTGCAGCCGTAATTTGCGAAATTTCGGCTATGGGTGGACCCTCGTCAGTTTGGGTTGAAATCGATTTTGTTTGAATTTCAACTGGATCGAAGGGTCTGGAGAGTGCGTCGGCGACGACGTTGTTCTCTCCGGGTATATGACGAATGTCACTCGTCATTTGAGAGATGTATGTTAGCCATCTTAATCTCATTTTAGAAAAATGTGCATTTTTCTTAAGCATCGTGCCTAGCAGAGGCTTGTGATCTGAACAAATATGAAAAGATCGGCCGTCCAAGTCATTGTGCCAATGAATGCAAGCTTGGTAAACGGCGAACATCTCTTTGTCGAATGATGCTTTATTCTTCCATTGTTCCGGAATTTCTTTACTGAAAAATCCCAATGGTTGGTAAGATTTCGAGCCGTGTTTGTCTGTAATTTCCTGCTCTAGTGCTGCTCCGATGTGTGTGTCGGATGCGTCGCAGACTAATCTCCACTCTGCTGTAGGGTGTGGATGAGCGATATTATGTAATGTAGCTTTAATCATTGCTTGTTTTAAGCTGTTGAAAGCTTTTTCTCTCTCTGATGTCCATTCGATAGGTGTTTTGTCATTTTTTTTGTTTGACTGAATGGAGTCATACAGAGGTTGTGCCGTGTGAGCGAATTTACTTGAGCATGCTCGGTAGAAACCACACATACCTAGGAATCTGCGTAGACTTCGTACGTCTATTGGCCTAGGAAATTGTTCTATGGCTTCTATTTTATCTCGTTTAGGAATTATCCCTTCTTTCGAGATAGTGAAACCTAGGAAATCGACGGTAGGTTTTGAAAAAATGCATTTATCAAAACCTACTCGAAGTCCGTGTTCCCCTAGCTTGTCAAAAATTTGTTTGAGGTGGTTCATGTGTTCTTTATAATTTTTAGAAGCCACCAGGATGTCATCTAGGTATACAAATGCGAAATCAAATTTTCGCATGATGCTGTCCATGTATCTTTGCCATGTTTGAGCCGCTCCGGCCAAACCCATGCTCATTTTCTTAAACTCATAAAGACCGAAAGGTGTAATAATTGCAGTTTTATGAGCGTCATCTGGGTGCATCGGAATATGATAATATGCCGATTTTAAATCTATTGTCGAATAGATTCGTGTATCATGTAAATTCGCTTGGAAAGAGCGAATGTGAGGAGGAGGGTAGGCGTCTTTCTTCGTTTTCGCGTTTAGGAAACGGTAGTCGCCGGTGATTCTCCATGACCCGTCTTTTTTTGGCACACAGTGTAACGGGGATGCCCATTCGGAATCTGATGGTGCAATTATGCCTTCTGAAAGCATTTTGTCAAAAGTACTTTTGACTTGAGCCCGTTTTTCGCCCGCCATGGGTCTTGCTCGGAAGTGTACTGGTGTTCCTTCCGTGGTTATACGGTGGTAAACCCCGTTGTTTTTCCACTTTCCTTGAAGTTTGCTCATTTTATCATTGTATTTGTCAATGATAGAGCGAATGTTTTCGTCCTCCGTGATTTGCACGTCCTCTGGTTGAGGGTTATTGTCACGATGAGGGATAGTAGCTGCTATTTGTTCGTCAGTGAATTTTTTGTTCATGACTGCAGCTATTTTTTGATCGGCAAAGCTCTTTATTTTATCTTTATAAATGTACTTGTGTTTGACCCGTATTCCGATATCCCAAGACTCGAGGAATGGTATACCTAGGATCGCTAGATCAACTTTCGTGATCATAAAATCGGTGGTCATGTCTCCGAGGCCGATGTTAATTGTCGTGTCAGCTCGCCCTAGTGTGTCTATAGGGGCTCCGTTAGCTGCTGTGAGCTTAACGTTGGACTTACGAATTTTTAAGCCCAATTTTTTTGTGACATTGTGGGCAGAATGTTCACTTCTGCTCCCGTGTCGATGAGAAATTCAGTGCCATTTAGTTTGCACTTGAAAAAAAGCCTTTTATACTCAGTAGACTGCCGGTGTATAGGCTCAGATACACTGGCAGTTATTCGTTTTCCGAACTCTCTACGTCGGAGGTTGGAACGGTACTTTCTTGTACCGATCTCTGAGTATTTTCGTTTGAAACCCAGGTTTTAGGCTGGCTTATAGTCGCTGCCTTTTTGCTAGTTTTGGAAGCAGTGTTTGTCTTCCAAGTGCAGTGTTCTGGGTCTGCACATTTGCGAGTTTCGTTACCGAAACGTGCGTGGTTTCGACAGACATAGGCCGTCGGTTTGTGAGGCCTACTCTCTACTGGTTGGGGTTTGAACTCAGCTTGTTTTGAGAGGGCCTTTTTGAAACCAGTTTTCATGGGTTTCGGAGTAGATTCTACTCCTCGTATGTTTAGAGAGGTATTCTCTGTTTTGTACGCGTGTAGCGTATCAGCTAGGTCGAGCCGGGCGGTCGTGGTAGGCTGAGCTGCGACCATACCTCGTGCTTCGATGGGTAGAGTCTCGATCCACTTTTGAGTGATCAGAGCCTCTGAAAAGTACCCAACAGCTTTAGAGTACATTTCGTGGTACTTGGTGCTGGGTTTTTTGGCGAGAGATGCGGGGTCCTCGAGTGCGAGGAGCCTGTCCTGTAAGGACAACCCATATTCTCGCTGTAGGCGCTGTTTGGCCTCTTCGTAGGGTGCGTGGGGTGCCGTGAGGTAAGCTGAGTCGATAGCTTCCCTCATTTCTTCTGGTACCCACTTGTATATAGCTGAGAAGCATTCGTTCTGCGTTCTCAGGTGTTTTCGCACGCAGTATTGATCGAACTCGGCGAGTGCACGATCGATATTCTTCTTTTGGAAGATTGGTTTTTGATAATCTCCCATCTCCTCTAAAAGTGCTCGAAAGCCACTTTGTGTAGAGGGTTGTTGCATGAGATGTGGGGCGTAGAGGCCCGGCGGGGGTCGCACGCCCGCAGTGGTTCCCTGAAATCCACTAGCTTCATAAGAGGGAACGAAATGCTCCGTGTTAAGCCTGTTCAAAGGCGGGGTCACCATTTGTAGTGGATTTATATATGTTTTACTTGGCGTCGGTAGACCAAGTGGGACATTTATATTCTGATTATGCGGGTTAGTCCCCGTGTTATTCCTGTAAGGAATGTGGGCGAATCCGTCAAGGTCAGCTTGCTTGGCGGAATGAACTGAGAGATAGTTCGTGTCGCAGCCGCGTGGAGCACTGGGCTCGCATAGTGGGTGCTGGGTTCGATCAGTTTGGTACTGAGCCGTTTTGTAATATTCCGGCCTAAGATTTATATCTGTAGGAGGAATATGTTGAGCTTGGTTGAGGTACTGAAAAGTATCCTTCGTTTTTTGTACATTTGGAGTGTATTTGACACTCGGATCGGCCGGGTAGGCTTGTGTCGAATATCGTGGGTATTCGGACAGCTTGGTCGAATCGTAATGATTGACTTCAGAGCGGGTCTGAAAGGTATCCTCGATCTTTTGTATAGGCGAGGCTTGATCTAACGTTTCCTTAGTGAATACGTTAGGTGAGAAGGCGATCTCGTCGTGAGGATCGAGCCTTGCGCCGTCGCTGGGACCGGCGGATTGGCCGGGTAGCCTGTAGGTAGCGCTACGGGGGCTAAGAGGCCCGGCTTCGCCGTCGTCTGCCTCCCCTTGCATGAGGAAATAAGACGGCCGACGTTCCATCGAAATAGCCGAGTTATTAGCTCATTTCGATGCCTCTATGTACAGAAATAGAGGGTTTAGGAAGGTGGACTCGCTTGACAGAGCTTCTTTCCTTTGCTCGTATGTCAGGGTCCTACCTTGTAGTCTTGAAAAAGACTTCCTTGGACGGTAAATTAGAGCGGATGAGCAGAGTAATTTACCGGCGTATCCCAGCGGTCGGTGACGAGCCTAGTGCTACGAAACCCGGGTGATACGGCTCGGAACGTCCCTCGGGCGTACGATCTAAAGAGAATATCGATAGATGTACCGGGTGGCGTCCTGACAGATGAACTACGTTGGGCAATGAGCAGGATGAATAATCACTGGACTCGTAGATGCCAATGCGAGATCTGTGTGGAGAGAAGGTAGGCCTTGTAGAAAGCAGTAGGAAGCCGTTCTTGAGATGAACTCGGGATGCAGAAGGTTCATCAGCGTAGAGCGTGTAGAAATCTTCGTACTTCGAGGTGTCGTCGTCGAGAGCGGAGAGTAGAATGAATTTCGGAGGGCTCCGAGCGGGGTCTTTATAGGGAGGTGGCCGCCTCCTGCCGCCTCCTGATTGGTCCGCTTAATTTCATTAATTCGACTGTGTAATCTCATTGGCTCGCACATTGTTTTCTCAGTATCTGCGAGTATGATAGCTGAGCTGGTCCTCCGGGGTGCTTACGAGCGTCCGTCGTGGAGCCGACGACCTTGAGTTTAGCCGGGGACCTCGGTGTGCTTTCTCTGCGTCAGTTGTTCAGACGGGGTCCCCGGGGTGGCTGCTGGACCAGAGGTGGTTGCTTGCCGCCTCTTGGTTGGTTCGCCTATTGTCTCTCGTGTAATCAGTGTTTCTGATTGGCGAGTAGGCTTGTTTGAATTGTCCTTGTTAGTTTTAGAGGACGTTTGATTTTCTGTTTGAGTTTTCTCGTTCAAGGCGACTTGGTTCGAGATACTTGTCGCATCTCTCTCGCCCAGTAAGTGTCTAGGGAGGTCGCCTTGTATGTTATTAGTTAATATTTCACTTTTGAGAGAGAAATTCGTATTTTCTCTCTGGTGAAATATTTTGTTTGACGGAGTTATAACTCGACGTCTTGTAAATATTTTTGTGTTGTGTCTACCTCTTTTTGGTAGCCCTGAAAAGGGCTGTTGACAAGAGGGGGTGGTTTTCACCACAGACCACATTTTCGGAATCAACATTAAATTTATTATAAGAATAGTGTACTTGGGTTCTTAAAAAGTACCATCCATAGGCCCTCACATCAGCTCAAACATTGACGATTTAAAAAAAAAGAATATTTCTGAAAATCTTTAAAACTTTACTACTCTTCCAAAACGAATCCTGGAAACTGGCAAATCTCATGAAAACTGCTTCGTCTAATACTCTTTCCAACGGTATAACCAAGTTTACTCTTATTTTGTAATTTAGTGGAGAAAATTATGTTTTAATGTTAAAAAATGTGGGTTTTTCAATGAAATTGTTGGTTTTCTCGAAAGATGACCCTCCATGAACCTTCGAGTATGGGGTCGGTTTCTATGTATTTTTTCACGCTGTATCGAATGGTAACATTTGTAGATCTCTCCAACTCCGTTATAACCGAGTTAACCGAGTATGTGTGTTATGGGGTAAAACTAGTTAATTAAATTGTAAAACTCGATTATAACGTAGTTGAGAGATCTGCAAAAGTTTCCATTTGATCCAGCGAGAAAAACTACATAGAAACCGACCCCATACTCGTTGGTTCATGGAGGGTCATCTTTCGAGAAAACCAACGATTTCATTGAAAAACCCACATTTTTTAACATTAAAACATTATTTTTTCCCCTAAATAACAAAATAAAAGTAAAATTGATAATACCGTTGGAAAGCATATTAGATGAAGCAGTTTTCATGAGATTTGCCAGTTTCCAGGATTCTTTTTGAAAGAGTAGTTAAGTGTTGAAATTTTTCAGAAATATTATTTTTTCAAAATCGTCAATGTTTGAGCTGATGTGAGGGTCTTCGGATGGTACTTTTTAAGAACCCAAGTACACTATTCTTATAGGAAATTTAATGCTGATACCGAAAATGAGGTTGAAAGTTAGAAGTAAATGAGGCAAAGTGGAGAAATCCGTGTTTAAAATGAAAAAACACGGTATTCCTGAAAAAACCTTTAAAAAAATCATATCTCGAGCACGGATTGAGATAAAAATATGCGGTTGGCGGCATTTCACTCCATTTTTGATGTAGTTTTACACAAATTTTTTTTTTTGCATCTGCGAGGAAATCACTCTGTATATTATATTGATTTAATCGCGTCTAGGGGTGCTCATCCAGAAATGGGTGAGCACCCTTGGGAGGCCGCCATGGTGGTCGGGTCCGGGCTCGGCAATTCTTACCAATTTTACCTCTTGATTGATAAAAATGATTCAGTACTTACAGGCACACCCCCGGCCGATCTAGGTACTCTAGTACAGTAGTTTTGAAAAAAAGCTTGTGTTCAGGAATATCATACTTGGAAATTTCGCAAAAAATAATGAAAATCTGTTTTGGTTTGACTTTTTTGTTAAGGCTTGTTCTGAAGATATTTTAATGGTTCTCACTTTGCATAGGTACTAGTTGCTCGAAGTTCATACAGTTTAGTAATTTATACATACATTTAATCAAAATTCTATGTGTAATCCCTTCATCGGTTTGCATCGTCCATTAATGTAACAATAATGACGAATCAGTCCAAAGCATTGGTGAAGTCCATTTATCTTATTGAGCAGGTTGTATATCAAGGCTTCTCCTGGCCTAACATTCTTGTCATGCTAAGGTGTACGAGTGTATGAGTAGGTCCAATCTACAGGGTGTCCCAAAAGTAACCCCCTCCACGAGCTGTTTTCCACAATTGTTGATGTATCAAAGTGAAACTTGGAGAGAGTTTTAGGAGTGTCTCATACCAATTTTTAAGCAAAGAAAAAAATACAAAATTTTTTTGACTAAGTGCATTAGGTATTAAGGTAATAAGGTAGGTAGGTATTTTCCAACTCCAGAAAAAAACAATTTTTCCATTTTTTTCCGAGTGAAACCACATTTTAAAGATTTGTTTAGCGCTGAACACGATGGGATAACCAGAATTGCTATATCTTATTCCGTTCTTGGATCGGAGCTGATGACCAAGAGGAAGCGTGATTTTTTCTAAAGATTGGTTGGTCATTTTAGAAAAAATTGTGCTTCTTCTTGGTTCATCAGCTCTAATCCGAGAACGGAATAGGATATATCAATTCTAGTGACACAATCGAGTTCAGTACTAAAAAATCTTTAAAATAAAGTGTCACTCGAAAAAATGGATATTTTTTAAAAAGAATCCCTACCTAACCAATACTCCCCCCCCCCCCCCTTGGGGAGTCCAAAAATCTTTGTTTTCTTTCTAATTTTTATCTGCTTAAAACTTAGTATCAAGCACTCCAATAACGCTCTCCAAGTTTCACTTCAGTATCTCAAAAATTTTGGAAAACTGGACCCCCCTGTGGGGAGTCCAAAAATCTTTGTTAGCGAATTTCTGAAGAAAATTAAGCTATTGCTCTCGCCTCAAAATTTGTAGAATGTGAATTTTTGAAAAAATTTTATGCAGAAATCCGTTTCAGGCTATTCTGAATTATATTCTGAAGTTTAACGCATTTTTTATGTATGTATGTATGTGCGTGTGTGTATGATGTGGGGGCGCATCCTTTCATCCCATTCTTCCTCCTCGTCCTACAACTTCCCTCATCCCTAGAGCCGGCGTCGGGTAAACCTGGGCATCCTCCCCACTTTTTTATTTTATTTGTTTATTTTTCAATTTAATGGCGTGCCCCCTCCGTCTTTGAGGGGAGGTTTCTTTAAAAAAAAAAAAAAAAGTGTATATATGTATGTGTCATTCCAGACGATAACTGTCCGTAGAATTGTGCTAGAAACTTCAAACAATTTTTAAAATGTTAAGGACACAAAACGAAAGTTCAAGTTCGTTCGCCAGCATGATCGGAATACATCTTCGGGTTGATATTTTCAAAAATGTAGTCAAAAATTTCAAAATAGCCTGTTTTTTGCGATTTGTTGAATTTTTTCTGCATACTAAAATGTGGCATATTCGGAATCAGCGTAAAATTTCCTATAAGAATATGTATCAAGTTTTCAAAAATTTTAAAGTTGAAAAATCAGTCAAAAATCGAAATAATGCCGTTCGCTAGTTGTAAAAATCGGTAATATTTGCATGAAACATTGTCCAAATTCAGATGGAACGACTCTTATGGAAGTATCCCTGTATAACCAATCCTATAACCGTGCTGTTTAAAACGTAGGTAGTAGGTGCTTGTTTAAAACAAAATTAAAAAAAATAATCACAACAACTGATGGGTTTACTCTGTGAAATATTCCGTCCTCCGATTCTCTTGGTCGCTCTCTTTAATTTTTTACGCTCAACTGTTTTAGGACTTGATGTAGCTTTAATACTGACTGTGGCTTAGAAAATATCAGCCATGAAATTATGAAGAAGTTCTATTTCTGTACGTACTAGCACGCAGTAATTTTCTTCAAAAATTCGCTCATGGGGTCATGCTGCATGACAGGACTTTTTAAAATAGTCTGAATTAGGAGCAAAACTACTAATGGAAAAAAGTCAAATACTGAGAAGTTTTCAAAATTTGCTTTTCAGCCTATTTTTTTCTTATTTTTATCTGCATAAAAATTAGTATAAGTCACTCCAATAACGCTCTCCAAGTTTCACTTCGGTATCTCAAAAATTATGGAAAAAAGTGGGGGGGGATATAGAAACAACCTGAATATACAAAGCATCAAATACGTTTGATCTCCTCTTTACTGTAAATATTTAAATCGCATAAACATAATTAAAATTACAGCCACAGTTCGGAATAACCAACAAGGAAGTTGCTTTCAATGATAATAATCGAGATTTATTTCTTGGATCTGAGTAAGTGTTTTCAAATTGCGTGGTTATTGAAGAAAATTGCGACTATCATCTTATTTGTAGGTTATCCGTACTACATTATATAGTAGTACATTATAGTAGTAGTATTATATAGTACTACAAAGGTTACTACATAGGTACTTACAGTGTATAATTAACAATTCTCACCAGAGGGCCTGAACTCAGAATCTCCATCATTCTGAACGTTTCAATTATTCCATATGGCGTTTTATTGATTTAGAGTATTATAGAATGTAAGTGACAGTTTACGAAAGAATAGTTTAGCCTCTTTTCAGGACAAGTACAGATTTTGCAGATGGGACGCTTCCAGCACTTCAACTCAACATTTTATTGTAACCTTCCTACGGATCAGATTTCGATTCCAGAAATTCATCGTGATTCCATAAAAACAACTACGTTTGATTATTCTGTAGAAGCTTCCCTTTGATAATTAAGTATTAAATGGCATAAGGTACATAATTTATGTTACAGCCATAATTACAGGAACAGGCAATCAGGAAGTTGTATTTAATGATACCTAATAAACGGACTTTATTTCTTGCGCTTGAGTAGGCATTTAGCGAATTTTAGAAGAAAATGAAGTTATTGCAATGGCTCCAAAAAATGTACCAATATTTTCTTCATGAGAATTCGTTTTGAGGCATTCTGAAACGAATTCTGGATTTTATCGCTTTTTGATATATATATATATAGTCATGCATGAAAATTAGATCCTTTTTAGGTTATCTAGTTGAAGACACAGGTCTTGTAGGGGAGAAGATTATTAAATGTTGTGTATGATGTTGGTTTATAGAAATTTATCATTTCTATGTGAAATTTTCTTTCCCTATTAGATCTTCATAGGTATACTTGTAATATCATGCGTGGAAGTATTGTTGTGATTGTTCTTTTTGTGTATTTTTCCCCCCTTTCTTGGCACTTATTATAATTTTCAATTTTTTATGATTGTATCATCACCATGCAGAAATTGGACTTTATTTTCATTTTATATAGTTTTGAGAACTCCTTATTGTGCAGGTTGTGTACCTTATGCAATAATAGAGACTTTTCATTTCATTCCATTTCAAATATATATATATTTGAAATATTAAACGATGAATCTCCTTGGGTTTGAGGTATAAAATTCGTTCTTTCGCCAAAAAAATCAAACATTCTAAAAGAAAGATTGAGATTGTAGGACACCACTTTTTAAGTGCAAATAGCTGCTCAAATTTCAACAAATGAGCAGTGAAAATGTCTTGAAATGGTAATAAGTGGTTAAAAATCGTTATATTTATATTTTAAGCCAAATATTATTCATAAATAGTCCCAGTCATGCGGCACGATCGTTTGCACGAATTTTCGTAAAACATTGTATTATATTATGTTATACTGATTTGAAATTTTAGCACTTAGAGTGCAAAGAATTTGTGTACCTACCGGTGTTATGGCAAAAAACTTATTCTCTGCAATTCATATTAGACTTTGGATTTTTTCCTTTTTGCGTTTTTTATCGGGTTTTCAGCAAATATTAATGAAATTAAGTACATTTTCTAGCATAATTTTGTGCACAAATTTTTTAAAGGTCTAGTTCATGGGGTTGAACATTTTTTAGACTAAACTTTAAAATTTTACATATTATTATTACATATGATTATAATTATTACATTACATTATTACTTAATTATTACATATTATTTTACACGTCATGCTTAAAAATATACATTTAACTTTATTTTTAGCTGTTTATAGGCATTTTTAGTGAATTTTATAGCACACTTTTTGAAATTTGAGCAATTTAATGTGCTCAGTAAGTACTGGCCAACAAACTCATCCTTTCATTTGGAAAGCTTGATTTTTTGGCGCAAGAACGGATTTTTTATCTCAATCCTAAGGGTTATCGTTCGGAATGACACACACACACACACACACACACACACACACATACACACACACACACACATATATACATATATACATATAGATACATATATATATGCGTGCGTGTGTGTGTGTGTGTGTGTGTGTGTGTGTCCCCTTCCAGACTAACTCTCTAACTCTCTCCTCTCCTTAGGATTGAGATAATAACTCCGTTCTTGCGCCAAAAAATCAAGCTTTTCAAACAACAGGACGAGTTCGTTGGCCAGCATTTTTTGAACACATTAAATTGGTCTAATTTTAAAAATAGTGCTAAAAAATCACTGAAAATAACAAAAAACGCCTTAAAAACGTTAAATTTATATTTTAAAGCAGAGAATTTACTACAAAAAGTTCATCAACTATAAAGTAGAACATTAAAAAATTAATGCACAAAATTTTGCTGAAAAATGTATTTAATTTCATTAAAATAGGCTAAAAATATCTGTAAAAACCGCAAAAAAGTTAAAAATGCAAAATCTCTTTTTCAATAGCAGATTAATATTTAGAACGATTTTATTGCCTAAAATTGGTAGTTAGCAATTTCTTTTCACTCCAAGTCCTTTATTCAAAATTCAAATTCAAAACTTTAAAAATAAATGAGACATAAGTAGTAAAATGCAATAATTTAAGAAAATTCGCTCGTGCAATAATGCTGCATGACTGATGCGTTGTTTTGTGTATACTGATGTTGATTGGTGGTGCGTAGTTCGTGAGACATGTATAGGAGCCTCAATACCGACTGATTGCTGCAGCCCGTACTTGGAATGGCGTCGCTCTCGTGTTCGGGCCTCGCAGTAAAATGAGACTTGTTAGTTATTATATATATATATGAAAAAGTGCTACAATCTCGGAATCGTTTTTAGAATGTCAAAAAACGGATTTCGAAGAAGAAAACGTGAGAAAATTTTTGGAGCCATTGCAATAGTTTCATTTTATACGCTAAAAGTATTTCAACTGAGATATACAACTTTAAAATATTTATGTTCCACATTATCTTGAAAAATGAAAACAAATTTCATTAAAACAGGAAACAATACAACTGCCCACAAAGTGCTAAAATTTCGAAACAATTCAACAATTAATGTGAAGAAAATTACGAAAATTCGCTCATACGATCATGCTGCATGATTGGGACTTTCTAAACGCCTGGGGGTAGTTGGAAGTTTTGAACCAATTGTGTGTTTGTAGGTAAACATATAATAAATAATAAATAGTTATAGAGTATTTATAACTGAACTCTGAATGTCACTTTATAAGTTTTCCATAGGCATTTGGAATGTGGAATATTATAGAATGTTCGTGACAGGTTAGGCATGAAACAAATATTTAGTATCTACGCATGACTTTCATGACAAGTAAAGATTTTGTTGGGAATGAGAGGCTTCTTGCACATCCGCTTAACATTTCACTGCAGGTGCCCTTCCCACGGATCATATGATGATTCCAGAAGTAGAAGTCCTGGCTGGTTGATGCTCGTTGCTGAGATTCTGTGGGCGTGGCCTAGGTGTTAACGTTGGACAGGCCACGCCTACATGAACAATCCATCTCTCTAGGATGACTTCATCTCTCTTCTTTAGTTCCAAATAACACTGGAACATGCCACAGGTAAATTAATATTGTGAAACAGCGCATGGAACAGGATTATAGACTGTACTTACCAATAGCAATAAGTACCTACACTATTCCCCATGGCAGTGCTTTCGAAATTGAAAATATAATGTCTCACTTGTAACTTTGGAAGAGTTCATTATTGTAGATACGTGAATGCATGATAGATCAGATAGATACGTTAATACATGAATGATACCTAATGAATCACTAGTAACACTATGGGATAGATCGTTATTAGAGATGACTATAAAAACATCTTATATCTCATGTTTACTGCAAACAGTCTAAAATTGTGATAGAATAGAATAGTTCATTTACATCCTTTTTTTACATGAATATTACTATATAAAATTGTACAAAATACATTCTTAATTCGGACTCCTGAAACGAAGGTGCTGCCTGACGCAAGGCTAGGCCCGTGTTGTCAGGTGAATGATTCTTACTACTTTAAAATTTATTCCTTCATTTCTATGGTTTAGAGAACTATAACTCGTTCTACTAGATGTAGATGTAGATGTATAGGAAAACTCTCAGGTTGGGGTTATTTTGGGCCCCAAGCATGGAAGCTTGGTGGCTTATTGTTGAGTTTTGTGGCTTATTGAGAGTTTTGCGTTTAATCAAAGAGATTCAGCCCTCTGGTGAGGGTCAGTAAGTTTGGTGTTGGGTTCGGCCACCATCAGTTTGCTGTGGAAATGTCCCTCAGTATTGGACCATCTTCTTGTGGTCTGTTGGTCAACCCACATATGATGTGATGATCCTTCTGAAGGTAGTTTATGGCAGGTCAGGCCCTAAATAAGGGGTTTCGGAGCAACTTCTTGCGAGATCATCCGCCTTTTCATTACCAATAATACCTGTATGCCCTGGCACCCACTCAAAGCCACCCCGGCCCCTCGGCTGTCTTTCGCTAGGGTGTTGAGGGTTTGCATATATCACCAGACCACCCGCTAAGAGATGGTTGGGGCCATTAATGATTTTATCTAGGCTTGGCCCGTGTTGTCAGGTGAAAGATTCTTATTACTTTAAAATTGATTCCTTCATTTCTATGGTTTAGAGAACTATAACTCGTTCTACTAGAACAACACCCCCCCCCCCCCCCTCTCTCTCTCTCTCTCTCTCTCTCTCTCTCTCTCTCTCTCTCTCTCTCTCTCTCTCTCTCTCTCTCTCTCTCTCTCTTTCTCTCTCTCTCTCTCTCTCAGATTATGAATCTTAAATTTGATGACAGGATATATGACAAATTTAAAATTCTAGGTATGCTTAAGGTAAAGGAAATGCAGGATTATGTAATTTTAACAACAATGTATAGAGCCATATCAAATAACAGACCTAGATATTTATATGATAAATATCTGAAATTAGCTCCTACGCATACCATAGAAACCAGGGATAAAAATGTAAGATTACGCATGCCACTGTGTCATTCGCAATCATATCTTAAGTCGTTTTTGGTTTGTAGTGTAACTGGCTACAATGGTTTACCCAGTGAATTAAAGAATGTTGGTACGATACTGACTTTTAAAAAGAACCTTAAAGCTCATTTATTAAGTAGATATTGATCATATTGAACACTTGAAAGAACATATTTGCAGGACTATTTTAATTTTGTAAGCATTGTTTAGCAAAACGAAACATGTTTATTAAGTTTATTTAAGTTGTATAGAAGACAAAAAAAGTTATGTTATTATTAAGTATACTGTTATTCTCGTTAATTGTAAGAATGGTCCACTGTCAGGACCAAAATTTGCGAGATCAATAAATAAAACGTTAATCAATCAATCAATCAATCTCTCGCTCTCTCTCTCTCCTCGACTCAACTAAACTGATTTTCTTTCTGCTTTGCTTTGCTTTGTGTTTGCGAATGGGTTTCACAGAGTAAAAGTATTCCGATTCGCGAACGGCTGTCAACAAATTAGTAAATGATCGGTTTTGAGTATTGCAAAGAAGTTGAGTCATTTTGTCAAAAACATTTGCCACAAGAATTTACTAAAATATACCGAAACCCACACAGGAGTTTTCCATGGACTCATGTTTCAGGGAGAACCTACATAGGTAGATACCGAATGCCTGCCAGCTTCAGCTGCCTTTCAGCTTTTCTGATATGTTCGCGACCGATCGCCTAATTACATTTTACTACTTTTTTTTAGTTTTTCGGATGATGGTATTGTCAGAAAAAACGCGTTATATGTTCGTATAGGTCATTTAGTAAGCATGTAAGCTCGTATGAAATCACGTTCAATGTAGAAAGGACACTGGGAGTCGTAAATTGGCTAGAAATTACGAACTTTGGGTGTTAATTGCTGTATAATTATATTTATTTCCAGAAGTTTAGACAACCCTAGACTGACTTACCTGTGTGGTGAAAACAAGTGCGAAGCGAACTAACTATACAATAAATGATTCTTCAGGGATCATTATCTCTAGTCCATTTCTAACCCAAGGAGTATCTGGTTATCATCAGGGAAGTTATTCTCAGATTCGAAGGGGTAGTTATTCCTCTATTAATAGGTAAATATAAGGGTAGTTATTCCCCGTCCCAGGGGAGAGTTTCCCCTTCCAGCCTCCTACCACCCCTTACAGCTGGCCCGATCTTCGCAAGTGTTACGATAGAGGTAATAAGTGCGGCTAAATGACCAAGAAAGCCACGCGACACTCTTTCATTCCAAGTGCAAGTAGGTACACCATGTAGATGTAGATGTAGAAGAAAACTTTCAGGGCGGGGGTTTTGAGCCCCCAGCACGGAAGCCTGTTGGCTTATTGTACTTTCCTGAGAGTTTTAACACAGAATGTGTTTTTGCGATGACCTACCGAAAAAAAAACCGACAGAAAAAACCGTTACGTTAAAACCGTTACGCCACGTGTTATGCCACGTGTTATGCCACGTGTTATGCCACGTGCAACCAAGCCGTTGGTAAGGAAATAGGAACACATTCTGTGTTCCTATGATTTCATACAGAGTATGGAAAAAGAAATAAACCGGGGGGTGCAGGGGGGCGGAGCCCCCCGCCGAGGCGCAAAGCGCCGAGTTTTTTGTTTAATCAAAGAGACTCAGCCCCCTGATGAGGGGTGGTAGGCTCTTGATTAATTGTTCGCTCGGAATGGAGCTCATCGGGGTTTGGGCCCCAAAGAGCTCAATTCTGCGATGGGTGAGTGCAGGGCACTCAAAGATTATGTGGGATGCCGTTTCGTCAGTCTCCTCACATAGTCTGCACAGGGTTGAGTTTTGTGTGACCCCTATGCGATGTAGGTGAAATCGTAGGGGTGCAAAACCGGTTATGAGGCCAACCAGTGTTTTTAGTTCCCTACGGTTTTTCCTAAGTAGCCCCTCAGTAATTTTGGTGTTGAGTTCAGCCACCATAAGTTTACTGTGGGTGTGTCCTTCAATATTGGCCCATCTTTTAGCGGTTTGTTGGTTGACCCACGTGTTGATGGTTTTTCTGAAGGTGGTTTTTGGTAAACCGACTGCTGGCTCAGGCCCTACGAATGGGGTTTGGGAGCCCCTTCTCGCGAGCTCGTCAGCCTTTTCGTTGCCAATAATGCCTCTATGCCCGGCACCCACTCCAGGCGAACCCGGTTGTGTTTGGCTAGGTTGTTGAGGGTTTGCATGCAGCACCATACCACTCGGGACGAGATGGTTGGAGCCGTTAGTGCTTTTATCGACGCTTGACTGTCAGAAAGGATGCGGACGTGGGCATTTTTATGCCCCCTCCTAAGACTCTCCACGCTGCTGCCTCGATTGCCACAATTTCTGCCTGGAATACAGAGGTGTGTTGCCCAAGTGGAAACGAAGTGTTCCACCTGGGTTTGGCCCCATGTATTCCTGCGCCAGTTCCTGCTTCCATTTTTGACCCATCTGTGAACCAGATGATGTCATTGGAGCAGCAATTGTTCTCCCATAGCCCCTCTCTTGTAATGATTGACGTATAGAGATGGGGTTGGGAGAGAGTTTTGGGCATGATATCGGCCACCATGTCGAGTAGTGGTTCTTGTATCAGTTCCAATATTTTGGTATGACCTCGGTGAGGGGTTGTCCGCCAAGAGCCATTCCATTTCAGTCTCAGGGAGGCCATAATGGCCTCACCTTGTATGAAGATATCCACGGGGGGTAGACCAAGTAAAACCTCCATGGTTGCTGTGGGTGTACCATGCATTGCTCCGGTGATGGTTAGACAGGCCAGTCGCTGGATGCTGGTGAGAGTTCGTCGTGCTCCCACCTGACTCGCCTTGTGCCACCACACAACGCAACAGTACGTTATTATGGGTCTAACAATGGCGGTGTAAATCCACTGGACCATCCGCGGTTGAAGCCCCCATACTTTCCCACATGTACGCTTAGCGCACATGAGGGCTCCTTTGCATTGGTACACCATGGTGACCATGAGAAGAAATGGCTGACATTGGATAACTGATTTACTCACCAACAAAACATAATGAAGCTTATAATAACCACATATAAGTAGAGATCATGATATTATCTCAACGTTGGTATACAGATAGGTAGATATTCATATAGCATTAGGTAGTGTCAATAATGAACCAGCGTGATTTAATGCTTGAACATCACAAACCAGATCTATCGGTAAGTTAGGAAATTCCGAGCCATGCAACATAGATTGCTATGAAAGACCAAGTTTTATTGTATTTTATTGCTATACAGACTAAGTTTTTTCTCAACTCCCTTTCCTAGTGTTGGTTACCCCCTCCCTTCCTTTCTTCCTTTGTGGAGGGATAAGGTTCATATTTGGATGTAGGTGCCTGCTCGCATTTCCGACACTGGGTATCCAAATCGAAATTAGATTAAACTTTTTTTTCCTAACGTAAAACCTAACGCGTGTTTTCTGACAATAACATCATCTGAACAACTAAACAAAAAAAAACTTTACAAAACAATCAGTAGATTGATATGCAACAAGGGCATTAGCAATGTGTAGGTACTTAGATATAATTTGAAAGCATGGTGACCCTACCTGTGGGAATTGTAGACAACCTCAACCATGATCAGTGCATTATTATGGGCTGTCTAATATACGATTCACAGAGAGCAAATGTCGATTAAATAGTATCAGAGAAATGAAAAATTTACCAATCAATTACGAATATCTTTTACCAAGCTCTAGCACAGAAGTATACCACATTATTTTTGAATATATAGAAGCAGTTAACTACTTGTTTATAGAAAATTAAAATTTTAGGAAAAATATTTTATGTAATAATAAAATGATTCATTAAGGTTTGTAAAATAGTTAGGAACTAATTTTTATTATAATCCTGTATGGCTGTATATCTGCTAATGCCAAATGAGTTTTAAAAAGTAGAATGGAACTAGCATTTTGTTTATTTATTAATCAATTTGGTTTATTCGATTCATGAATTAGCTCCACTTTTTCACTACATGGTGTACCTATTCGGTTTATAGTGATTTTATGTCACCAAACATGGTGACTTCTTCTCAGGAAGCATGGATGACATCGTCACCACTGGCTTAGATGGATGCTATTACCACTTGTATCTTAACATGTAGTTATGTTCGTAGTTATGATAACCAAGTTTGACAGAAATGAAACATAGCCACTGCAGTACCCATGAGTGCCGTTACTTCTGGCACAAGTGGATGCTGTATTTGCTGGTACAAATGAGTGCCATCATCGCATAATAACTCTCATGGGAATTACGCTCACTACAACAAATCAATCGCAAATTGATTGAAAGACACATACCGTTTACAGTCCTATCCAATTAAGCAGGACGCATCGCCTCACGATCCTCTGGCCACCCGATCTTGTGATGTAGTTGGAACACCACGTGCACCTGAAAAAAGAACCAAAACCCTTGACATAATATTCACAGTAGCTGACACATGGAAAATCCAAACCTAAAAAAAACAGTAAAAAAATATAAAAAATCGTAAAATATAGAAGACGACTGCCTATGACGTGTTGTGCTTTGGATTTGAGAGAAAATTAAAAAGAGTAAGAGTGTGCTTTGGATTTGATATTTGAGAAAATTAAAAAGAGTAAGAGTAAAGAGTAGTACAAATAAATTGATTACAAACTTAACCTCCCTCGCTGCAATTTGTTAATTTTACGTTTTAAGGACAAAAGCCAATTAAACGAAAAATCTCTGAAACTACTGGACCAATATTTTTGAATCTTGAGACTCATGGGACCTAGTGGGGCTGAATAATCGGCTTAATTGATGACATAAATACAATGCGACAAGTAACGAAAATTTGCTCATATTGTTATGATGCAAAACTTGATGTTTTTATCCTCATTCAATATGGTCAATTTGGGCCTGCTTTTTTCCAATTTTATACGAGCACCGTTCACTCTCAATCCAGCATAGAAATGCATTATGGAATACCTATGGAAATATCTATGGGTAACGGATTCGGTCATAAGTGTGTCACCGATGAAGGGGTTGTAAAAGATCAAATCTACGTAAATATAGCAACGTTTCTGAATAGTAATGTATATGGCTCAGCATTTATCGCCAAGCAATACTCCAGCATTTCCCGGTGACCTGTTGCTGGGCAATATTGCCCAGCATAGTGAGGCTGCATGACACTGGGCAGTCTCTCGTTTGCCAGTGGTTGAGCCGAATCACCGTGCCATCCATTTATTGTAATATTTATAGATTTGCCTGGAATAGAGGAAGCGGTTGCAGCGTATGTCGTGCTTAACCATGCTTGGAATTCTAAACTAACAATTTTTTTTAATTTTTTTATTTTTTTTTATTTTTTATAAGGTAGATTTTTAAGAAACACAAAAGGCAATAGTTGAGCCACAGCATTAAACTTATCTACATCTACTTTTTCATGATCTTCACTTGATTTTGAACTCTTGTGCCAAAAATTAGGACCTTCTACAAAAGAGAAAAATCATGCCCCACAAAGACCTTTTTGAAAATAAACAAGACGAATTGATTTATTAACATCCATGGCAACGATAAAAACACAAAGAACGGAGAAAAAAAAAAAAAACAGAACAAAACATACCTATTGGTAAGTAATGTATGCTGCATTACAGGGATGTCGTCCTTATGAGTGGATTTTAGATCATTTTAGTGAGAGTTAAAATGAGAGAAAAAACAAAATTATCATGACTTCTGGCTTCTCGAAATTAACCCCCCACCCAATACAAGTGAATTTCCATCATAAAGATTCCTCCATGAAATATGAAACTCCTCAGTGGCGTATCCAGGATTTGTCTCTGGGACCAACTAATTGATTGTGTGGGCAGCGGGGTGTCGGAGGACCCTCCCTCAGAAGAACTTTGAATTTTTAACAGGTAAAGCAACATTTTAACGAGGTTTCGACGAACTAAGCAGTAAATTCAATTAGTTTTGTATTGTTGAGAAACTACTAAATTGAAAAGACTCATAAAAGAAAATTTAA